>JABSTR010003759.1:0-55000 GCA_013339765.2 Haemaphysalis longicornis | reverse complement strand
AAGCGAAGCCATGTCAAGTTCTTGGTGGTTTTGTTTTTACATTACACCATCAAAATTTTTGCCATGTGTGCGATGGAACGTTATACTTCGAGAACGGTTCCCTTCAGGGGAATGAGCTGCTCTAGCGTTTTGTTTATCGACGCTAGCGTGAGGGCTATGAAATCATTGCCGTAGCGCTGGTCTGTTTTCTTCGTTTCGGATTGTTGTTCATGGCATGACGCGCACTTCCAATTGTCCCGAATGGATTCACTTCGAGACCGTGATAGTCTATCGCTTACATCACAGCACTGCCCCGCTTGAAAAGCACTCTTGCACACGGTGCATGATATAGATATCTCAGTTTGCGCGAACGGCTCATTCATGCAGAGCACTCAGATGACATGGCAATACACAGTCAAGTGTGGCAGCGGCGGCGGATATCAAAAACAACTTGGAAACAAGAAAGGATAGAATTTATACAATGGTAAATATGCCCTGAAACCAACCTACAATACGGTGAACGGTTTCTCAGTGATGCATTTGGCGTGATGGCGCTGCTGCCAGTGAAGGGGCTGCCGGTCGATTTGGTCCTTATCCAGGTTTTGCGGGTACCAGGAGTCGCAGCGCTAGCCGATCGTGGCAGGTGTCGCTTCCCACCTGACGACGTGGCGACGACTATCTCCTGGGCCATCCCGAGAAGCATAGCAGCAAGCGATCTGCAATACGGTGAACGGTTTCTCAGTGAAGCATTCGGCGTGATGCCGCGGCTGCCAATGCCCCCATATACTCAGTAATATGACTGAATGGCGAAGATTGCACGTGCGCACGGAGTTTGCCACTGCCATACTTGAGCGGAGGTGTATAGTGCAGTTCTTGATGCTGTAAACAAGGTGGGCCCAGATGCGATGGTCATCAGGTGCGCCCCCTGTGGTGGGAGAGACGTTTTCACTCGCTCTGAAGGACCGTTCTCACTCTCCAGCGTCGGAAGAAACGAGAGTGTAGCTACACCTTCTCTACACCAAGCCAAACGTTTGCCCCCTTAGTTTTAACTCATATCCACCGTACTTCCTTAACCCCTGCGGGTGGGGTGGCGCCAGGAGTATTTTCTGCGTAAACGAGACTACTGCACTTATATTTCACTCAACCATGAAAAATTTACCTTAAAATGTGCGGACTTTTTTGGTTTTAGTTAGAAGTTATTAGCAGCAAAAGAATTTTCTATTTTGTCAATAAATTCTCAGAAGACCAAATAATAACGGTGGAATAGATAAGCCTGCTGGGCGCATAGGGAACAGAAACAGAAGATTATCCCTAATACAAAGACAGAAGTTCCGTATCGGTAAGAGAGAATGAAAATTATGTACAACCTCCATGCTGATTTAGGACTCTGTTGGCTTTTTATACATTTGTAACATTTATCAGCGAAATTTACCAGCGCCACGGAATAATCGCCTAGAACGCTAGTGTTTTAAAATTCAAATTGTTTCAACTATTCTCCATTCATCCAAAAATAAGCTTGCCTAATATGAACAGTCGTGAGCGCACCTTCAATAACCATATTACTAATATGAACAGTCGTGAGCGCACCTTCAATAACCATATTACATTGCCGTGACGCGGTCTTTGTCGCCTGGCTGACTTTGTGACTGGGCCGTTTATTTGCTTTATTTTACGAACAATTTACCCTTCGCATGTCGGCTATGCATGTGTCAGTGTGGGTTACGCAAGTACGCTCGCTTACAAGGCAAATGCTATTGTTACGAGAAAACGGGGTGGTACTTTATATTTTATTTTATACACAGGAAACATGTCAACTGCTCACACAGCGACAACTGACGACACGCGCTTGCTCAGTCCGAATTCGAGCATCTTCGCCGTCCCCTCCCTTTTACGCCAATGCACCCCTATCTCCAGAGTCGCATGGCCAATACCCAGACCGGTAGGTTGCCTAATCGCAACTAGCTTAACACATCGTTACCTCACCCCCGGTGTGCAAAGTCACTACTGGGGTGCTAAATAGTAGCTTTGGGAACAGATGAAATGTAGGGTTCCATTCGAAATACGCGCCTAGTGGGTGGATGTTGACTAAGCACAGGTGTAGTTTCGTAGGTCACGCCTCCTATTTCGCGATCCGCACGTTGAGGACAGGAGTAGCAACAGAAAAAGTCCCTTCAGAGATACCAGCGCAGCGCAAGAGTCTACACTAACACGAGAGAATCCGGGTACTAGTGGACAGCGCAGTGCCTTTTACCATAGCCGTGTTTTGGATATTATTTAAATGCGAAGCAACGGGTCTGTGCCACCTAACGATTCAGGACAGCGCGATCGAGAGCATCGTAAGCACACTCAATTGCCGAAGGGGTGAGATGAGGTAACAAGGTTTCTATAGGCGAAGTGCTGTCGAGACCGTGCAAAACAATATCTGGCGAAAATTGGCAATTGCAATGTCAGGAGGAATTGTACGATAACATGACGTATCACCAAGGAAATGAAAATAGTGCTGGTCGTCTGACACAAAGCCAGCATGTCGGTCCGCCTGGGATTGAAGCCTTCTGTGAGGCCGCTTGCGGATTGTACGCTGTCGTAAGTTTCTTTTTTGTGGAGCAAGAACTAAGAATGTTAGCTATGACACTTGACAGGAATTAGGACCCGCGGTCTGTGAGGAGTGGTCTAGGAGAGCGTCGTGGTGCAACAAAACATCGTGCTGGAGAAAGTCGGCGACATCAGTTGCTTAACTAGGGCGAAAGGACTGGGTAATAGTGCCGAAAACCATGTATGTGTTTGCTTATTTATTGTTTGTTTTTACTGCCGGGCCACGCCCGGCTGTGTTATCGCGTTCCAAGCAAAGCGCGCCTTCCATTCTTTATATTTATGCCGCACGGGCTATCACATTCAGATAAGCAAACTGTTTCGCCCTAACTTCGCTAGCCCAGAATAATCGTTTGTGATCTACAATGTTCTGGATGTCAATCGACGGTTCCAGAAACACTCGCGCCGAAAGATAAAAGCCTGCACAGCAGACGCCTCGGCATTCGATTCTGCGACGCTCTCCGATGCCAGTCACTTTGTTCACCGCTGCTACGCCGCCTGTGTATTCTTTTGAGTTGTTAGGGGAGCACAAGTTCGCTCCAATAAACTTGTTTCTCCTTCAAGAGAACTGCGTCGTCCTTGGCTTCGTGACATCTGGTGGAGGTGCTTGGTACGCACCCTTTATGCTCTCTACGACATCTGGAAGCCACCAAGCCAGCCCAACCAGAGAAAGCCGCCGACTGCAAGGATTGCTACCGAGTTCGGTCTCTAGCCAGAAGGGCCCAAGAGAAGGAACGCTGCAACCCAACACCATGCTGCAAGAACAGCGTCGCCAATCGTCCTGCAGCCGCCCCGGGAACCACCATCGTTCCGGGGAGCCCCCGCTAAAGACCCCGAAGAATGGTTGGAGAAGCTGGAGCGCGTTCGCATGTTCAACAGGTGGGACGACGAAGAAACTTTCCGGCATTTTTTCTTTACTTAGAAGATGCTGCTCGAACTTGGTTCGAGAACCATGAGAGTTCTTTGACCGACTGGACTCAATTCAAAAGGGAGTTCCTTAAGACCTTCACTACCGTTGTGAGAAAAGAGCGAGCTGCGCTTTTGCTTGAAACTCGAACGCAGCACCTCAACGAAGGTGTCGTGACCTTCGTTGAGGAGCTTCAGAAGCTTTTTCCAACAACGCCGCAACCTCACGTGGCTTCTCTCACTGACGTCATCCGTGAAGAGGTTCAACAGGCGCTGGGAACTTCTATGCCTTCAGAAGCACCCCGTCAGCCCCAAGCGATGACCTACTCCGCAGCTCTCGTCAACCCCGCCCTGCTCCAACCCGTCGTCAAGAGGCCCAACCATACCGCCGTCCAATGCAGCACGCCCGACGCCCTGTAGACCAATAGCAGACGCCAAGGAAGACCGACGTGTGGAGAACGCCCGATAAACGCCCGCTGTGCTACCACTGCGGAGAGGCCGACCACATCTACCGTCGCTGCCCTTACAAGAGGCTCGGTCTGCGAGGATTCTCCGACGACGCACCACGCCCCCGACCCGGCCAGCGCCCTACTCAGATCGACGAATACCAGTCCAACACGAACCGAGGACCTGCCCGCTTCAACCGTTCGCCGTCGCCCTACCGGTACCAGTCGCCAAACCGCCATAACACCGCTGACTTCTCACGTGGAAGGTCTCCCAGCCCACGCGGGGGAAACTAAAAGCAGCAACTTCTGGAGGTGAAGTTGCAGAACGGCGAAAAAACAAAAACCCTCCAACGACGCATGGCCGCACCGAACACCGTACCTGCAGCCCAAGCACTACACCTAACCCGTACGTGACTCCGGAACCCGCCGACGACACGACGCGACGCGTACCCGAAACGACAGAGCCTGCCGCTGAGAAGATGAAGAGAATGACGACGCATGGTGCCCGACCGTCAACACGCACAAGCCGAGATACAACGGCCCAACGCACCAGAAACTCGAGGAAAGCGGCATCCGACGTCCAGTTTTCCATCGACGGCTTTGACGTAGTCGCCCTCATCTACACGGGAGCCGACTACTCGGTAATGAGCGGCTCATTCGCGTCAAAGCTGAAGAAAGTTACGACAACATGGGACGGTCCGCATATACGCACAGCAGGAGGCCATCTCGTAACGCCAAGTGGGACGTGCACATCACGCGTCGCCATAGGCGGCACCACGTACCCTGCTGAGTTCGTTATTTTGCCTAACTGCTACCGCGACATGATTCTCGGAATAGACTTTTTGACGGACAAGGGCACAATAACTAATTTGCAGACCAAGTCGATAACTTTTTCCTCCGATCACTCCACGACGCCGCAGCCGAACCCCGATCACCCTGCTGCTGTCAGGATCGCCGACGATCACATTACCCTGCCACCCCGCGCAAACTTGATGATCGCCGTCTAATGTGAGGATGCTGCTTCTGACATCGACGCTATCGTAGAGAGTGATCGAAGGTTGCTTCTCGACCGCGGTGTCTCCATCGCAAGAGGCATTGCGCACTTTAAGCAACGCCCATCTCATGTTTTGGTCACTAATTTCACGGAAGAGTACCAGCATTTAAACAAGGGAGCTGCAATTGCGTTCCTCGAAGAAACGCAAGAAGCAAGGGACGTGATCGCGGTCGCCGACTTTGAAGGCACACCCGATGAAACCTTCAAGCTTCCGCAGCCCTTCGACGTGAATCCGGCGCTACCGCAAGAACAGCGCAACAAATTTTTGGCTTTTCTGCGTCGCTACAGCGAGTGTTTTTCGTCGAGTTCAAAATTACGTCAGACACCCCTAGCAAAGCACCGTATTATAACTGAAGATGGAGCCCGACCTACCGGACAGTCACCATACCACGTCTCTTCCCACGAACGCGAAGCCATCCGGACTCAAGTCGACGACATGCTCAGCGACGACATTATACAGCCATCGAAAAGCCCCTGGGCTGCGCCGGTCGTACTCGTAAAGAAAAAAGACGGCACATTAAGGTTCCGCGTTGACTACCGGTGACTAAACTAAATCACCAAAAAGGATGTGTATCCCCTGCCACGAATCGACGACGCCCTTGACCACCTCTGCCATGCCAAGTACTTCTCATCGATGGATTTGAAGACCGGCTACTGGCAAATTGAAGTGGACGAGAGAGACCGAGAGAAGACTGCGTTTATAACCCCGGACGGCCTATACGAGTTCAAGGTGATGCCTTTTGGGCTGTGCACGGCGCCAGCAACGTTTAAAAGAGTCATGGACACTGTGCTAGCTGGCCTGAAGTGGCACACTTGCCTCGTATACCTCGACGACGTTGTGGTATTTGCCCGGAATTTCGACAAACATCTTGCAAGGTTGGAGTCTGTACTCGAGGCCATTCGTACATCGGGGTTAACGCTGAAGCCTGAAAAGTGTCGTTTCGCGTATGAGGAGCTGAAGTTCTTGGGCCACGTCGTCAACGCCGTGGGGGTCCTACCTGACCCGGCAAAACTTCGGCCATTGCGAACTTCCCAAGGCCGAAAGACAAGAAGGGCGTACGAAGATTTCTCGGACTGTGCGCATACTACCGGCGCTTCGTTGCAAACTTCGCCCGCATTGCCGACCCACTCACACGGTTGACGAAAGATAGCCCGCCTTTTAGCTGGGAAAACGACCAAGAAAAGGCATTCTGCGAGCTTCAAAAACGCCTACAAAGCCCTCTCGCGCTCGCTCATTTCGACGAAAACGCCGAAACAGAAATGCACACCGACGCCAGCGATATAGGCTTGGGTGCCGTTCTCGTCCAAAAGCAAAGCAGGAGCGAAAAAGTAATCGCCTTTGCCAGCCGTGGTGTGTCGAAGGAGGGGAAAAATTACTCAGCCTCTGAAAAAGAGTGCCTCGCAATTTTATCGGCCATTTCAAAATTTCGCCCATACGTATATGGTAAACCATTCAAGGTTGTCACAGACCACCATGCGCTCTGTTGGCTCGCCAATTTGAAGGACCCCTCTGGCCGTCTTGGGCGGTGGAGCTTGCGCCTGCAAGAGTTCGCGTTACAATCGTCTACAAATCCGGCAGGAAACACTCCGACGCCGACTGCCTGTCCCACGCCCCTGTCGACCTACCACCACTAGACTCCGATGAAGACAGCGCGTTTTTCGGAGTCGTTACGGAGAGCGACCTAGCCGCCCAGCAGCTGATCGTGAAAGGACGCTGATCGTTTGCTTTGGTGCCTTAAACAATCCATAACGGCCAACTCAACCACGGAACTCCACCATATCCCCTCTGTTCATCGCTAACACGTAGACGATGCTTTATTGAACGGTGCTTTATTGATCGAGTGCTTTCTTTGTTGTACTGTTCGTGTATTCTTGATGCTAAATGAACGCACTGCAGAGCTGTTTCTGTGAGCAAATGGTTATTTTATATGTTAAGAGCGACAAACGTAGGAAACAGGGTATCTTATCAGGCCACACAGCGAAAACATTCTCGTACATCATTCGTGCTAACCTTCCCGAAGACGGCCTCGTCTTGCTAAGAGCGGCAGGCATGCAGGGTGTTCTGGAGCAATGGGCTGCATTTTACGGGAGTTCCTAATTTTGTGAAAATTCCCGTGTAGAATGTTGCTATTAGATGACCAAACACGCACACTGAATTAGATGACCACTAACGCACAAGAAGCTGCAGCAGGCATGCAATTAGTTTCCAAGTTAGGATCATTGGATGGATCATCAGCAGCGCAAGCCAAGGCAGGCATGCCGCCAACCTGCCAAAAACGCCAAAAATATAGCGAGGGCCACCGTTTAAAAAACAAAAGGGCTTGGGGAGAGGTTGATTGCAGCCTACGATATGTAAATAGTCAAAACAATCCTGTACATTCAGCTGCACAAAAAAACAAAAACAAATGGTGAGCAAAGTGCCTTGTAGTACATGGAAGATGTTCTTTGAATCTTGCTTGTTAGGCACTCAAGATTCAAACTAATTTTCTCGTTGCAAGAAAATTAGTTGTTCAAAACCATCCATTGTATGCATAAATATTACTTTTAGCAGTGGCTTCATTTTCGATAGCCTTGGCACAGTATGAAACCAACTTCATTTAACTTCTATGAGCAGCCACTTCAAGACTTGTCTACGTGCATATTGAACTGAAAGAATGAAGTGGAAGTATTCTGCGTGGTATTTAGCCAACTGTGTTCCAAAGTGCTATTCACCTGAGGGACCCTGCTGAGGAGAATGTGCGTGGTGCCAATGACTGTGAGACCACTGGCACGTCCTCACTGCCCATGTAAATCTTCATTGAAGCCAGGTTTTATTGTGCACCTTTCACAAACTTTTTGTGATGCCGCCAACTCCTCCAGCAACATATTCATGAAGGTGTGTCGTAGGGGAACAGCTTTCACCACGTGAATGTCAGTTAAAACTTACATTTTGCGTTGTGGCTCCAGTGTTTTGTTTATGCAGCTGTGATATCTGTCCAAATATTGTATTGAAAATTGTTAAGCTGCCCTTTCCCATCTTGCACTGTTAGTACGGCTCAAAAGGTTCTGATCAGTAGGGTAGAAGGCTGCCTCATCTACTTCTGGCTGTTATCAAGTTGCAGATTGTATCCACCCACTGTTGTTCACTGTGGCTGTATATTGTCATGCCGAGTGTACGCTGTTTTAAGAACCTTGTTTTGTTCGTTCACCAGATATTGTTGCCCTGCATCTACTGTGCTGGCAGATGCTGATCGAAACACTTCTGCTCCACAGCTAAAAGCTTTTCTAGGGTTCCTTTCATGCAGCCTTTTTTCCGTAGCCTAACGTCGCATTTGTTCACCACTTACCGTAACCATTTTGCTGGTTCCTACATAAAGCACTCTGCGTACATGAGTATGCTGGTTGCGAAAATGGCAATGCTGGTAGGTAGCTACAAACTAAATCCTGGTACCAATATGTTCACAGTGGCTCTTGGATGGGTCAATAAATACATTGATGCGACATGGTTATGCTTTCACTCATTTTCACTGCATAGTTGGCATGTTTGCTGTTCACCAGACTTCAAAATTTCAAAACAACTTCCTCAAAGGTAAGCTTGCACTCTTGCTTTTGATGTAATGAGCAATGCTGTACTTATTTTATTAGTGTTACAGAGTATGACTGTGGTGATGGCTTTTTTATAAATGAGTGAAACGGAATTTTGCACTTTGCTGTTGGCACAATAAATTCACACAGCACTCGCCTAGTACAGTCACCAACTTTTTCTGTGTGCTCAATATGCCTGTTTCCAGGCGCTGAGCCAAGGTTCCACTAGCGCAAACAGTTGCTACAGCAACACCTCTCTGCCACTGGATGGGAAAACACTGTGACCAATGTAGACTCGCAGCGACTTCAATGAATATCAATTCATTCATGCCGGTGATCGCCAGGCATATGGCTTCACAAGTACATAGCTATGTAAGCCACTGTTTATGTCCTTAAAGTACTGGTAGGGCCCAAGCAATCATTTGGCCACGTTCTGTTGCAATAGGTAAAGCCAATCTACCGTTGCAGAGGTACATTTTTGTCTCCCTGTCTGGTACGGCTTAACGAGATCATACTGCACTGCATATACAGAGTATTCATTTCATTACATTGTTTTTACCTTCAGCTTGAAACACCCCATATGCGTCCATGGTTACGGGCGGTCACAGCGATTGCGCGTGAGCCTTGGTTACACCGGTGAATACACGCAGCTGATCAGAACAGAAAGGGACTGTGTCGGCTGTCTTGTGCTTGAGGGAACAGCCTAGCAGACGACGGTTGCACTGGCGGCATCGTCCTATGCAAGCGGCCTACTTTCGCTTGTTTCGCCGCTTTCTCCCATGATAAGGTGCCGACCCACGCGCAGGTGGACGCTCCCGCAACATAAAAAAAATCACCGGCAGTTCTTACATACTTACTGCTGATACAAGATTTTTATTTGTCTTCGGCGCTACCGTGTTCCGTGGTCATGAACGTGACTAGGATGGAACGCACTACCCGGCGCGGAGTGCTTCCCGTATCCATTCATTCCAGCCGTGCAGTATTTGCGCACTGCAGCAGCTGGAATCGGACGCTAACAGCAATTCTGCCCCGGAATGACCCGCAAAGCTTTCGACGCCGAAACCGAAACTGACGGCGCGGAAAAGTACGAAGCGTATCACATAACAATTGTCAAGCCTCAAGTTAAGCCAAGTTCGAAAATCATGAGTCTACGTCACACAATCAGCTCCATGGGGGTTGAACGATTGCAGCGCCAGTGTCGCCTCTAGTTTCATTAGTATGAAAATATATGCCCTGTACCCCCCGTGAATGGAATAGACTGGTTGCTGAAATTGTAGAGCGCCAATCTGCAATCATTTATTTCCGCAAGGAAGATACTCAAACAGTACGACATTCCCCTGTATCTGTTTAGTGTTTGGTTTGACCTGTTTGGGAGCTTCCCTTGTCCAGTGGTTTGCAGTTTATTTTAAATTTGGCTTAGCTTCTCCCGTTTGTTGCTTTTCAGTGTGCTCCGCATGCTGGTTTGATGTTGCACTAAGTGCACAATTTGTTGCCTTTGAGGTTCGCCATTTCTGCGTTATATATTGCCGTATTATTCTCCAATGCAAACAAAATTCGTTCGTTTGCTCGTTGTATGCGCGTTATCTTGCATAGTTTTCTAGAACTACACCTGTTTGCCTTTTTTGTATAGATTATGCCTGTTCGCTCCTGCCTAACGCTTCTTACGTGAAGATTTCAGTATCCTATAAATAAATACATAAATAAAAACTGTGGACATTACGGATATCATACAACTGATACTAAGCACATATGTTTTTGTTTCCCGTACTTTCCTCACACAAAAGAAGCAGGTAACAGAATGCCCTCACAGCAAGTGTTTGGGCTAAAGAGTAAGCTTTCATTATTTCATCCTTACTTTTCTTTTAAAAAGCTGCCTGCTGATCAAAACACATGAATTATGATATCCTCTGTAGTGTTTACAAAGCTGTCGAAGAAAAGTTTTACTCACTGGCAAAATGGTTTAAAATTCCTTCGGGTCCGTAATTATTATATTGTCTCATAAAAAATCAGCGCAACATTTGTTATCGTGTTTTAGCTGGGGTGCTAGCCTTCAGCAAATAGCATCATAGCTGCCGACAGGGCAAGTCACATGAAGTGAGAGCTCCCGGCAAGCATGAGACGTGGTCGCGTCGCACCGTTTTCCCTGTGACCGGCCCGAGCCCGGCTGCCTATCTTCGCACCCCTCTCCCGCGACTTCCTACCTGCAAGAGGTCTGAAAATTCACGTTTCCTCGATGGTGCCCCAGCCACATGGTCATACAAAGGACAATATTTCACCTCAGCGCTCGCCCGCATTACAGACCTCTTGCCTGCGGCCGTTCTAATTACACCAAATTTGGTTGGCAGCATTCACGTCGGAACAAAACATGCAAACATTTGGCGGTGCACTCAGAGATTACGATGAAATGGAGGCACTTCCTATTGACTAACCCCAGCCACCAGGAAATAGTGGCGAACGTTCCTTAGGTGGAACCTGAAGTCCATGACCAGCTCCTGTTTTGGCAGTTCCAATGTTTGGGCCGGGTGCAGGGGGTGATCAGCGAAGGATGACAAAAACTTTACCTCGCGCACATAACAATGTGCGCGAGGTATGTGATCACGTTTTCATGTGATCACGTGGACTTTAACATCCTTTAAAGCGGTCCCCCACCAGTCCACTATAAATAGGAATTCCATCCTAATTGAAGCTCCCAATCAACCACCACTGTGCCTGCGGTGATACCATATTGGACTCTACCGGAAACGCTACAATACACCATGCCGCCATACATGTCGTGGCTACGGGCATGACCACGATACAACGGCGGCGCAGCGAACACCCGCATAAAACGTTAAGAAACATTAGCGTATGGCAGCAATTCCAGGCGTGCGCATTGAAACAGTCAGGTGAGCCCTCTCTCCAAGTGCCCTTCAAACCACGAAGGCTACTCTTCAGAATTCACTTAAGCTTGCCACTAATTATGTCGTGGGTCACATCTCCGCAAAGCGCTGGTGTCGGGCACTAAACGTTCCTCAATACCATATAGACGTCGCCTTTCTACACGAAACCGAAATCGCAATTCCGACACACACAAAAAGATCGTGCTGTTATTCGGGAACAAATATTGAAGTTTTTGTACAGTGGCGGACATACAAGTGGGGGTTCAACCATTCTCAAAAAGTACCAAGAAGTTGCCGAAATTGTCGGAGATGCCCACATTAGCATGGTCGATGCGATCATGGGGAGGGAGTTCACCCGTTTCCTTTGAACGGGCTAAACTGCTTGATGTACTCCACTCTCTCCTGCCATCCCCCACAAACTTGTTTTTTTGGGGTGACTAACTGCATCTTAAATGCAGGGGACCGGCCATAGAGAAGAGGCTTAAGGTCCACTTATGAGATTAGCAGCCGGGTGCCCGGGCTGCGCGTGAGAACCCGCCGCTCTGTCTAGCGACGTAGCACTGCCGACACTGCACTGCAGGCGTCGCTAATTCGTTGCATCGCGCACGGGAGACGGATTGTCTGGCCCACCGCATTCCTCACGGATAATCCCCCATTGAGAAAGCAGACACCACCGCCGGATTCCCGGAACGTCCACTCGACGCGCGGAGGTGGTGGGATTACCGGCGTCTCCATTGTCGTCGCGCCCTGGTCAGCATGACGCACTGTCGCCGTCTTTCGCTTCCACCACGCGGGGTGGCCCGAACTTGCTCGTCTTCGAGCGTGCCGTTGACCCGAAGATAGCGGCGCCTCATTGAATATTCCGTGGCGTGCTGAGTGACAGCTGTCTACGTGAATTGAGGCACTCACTTGCGCTGTACGAACGCTACAGGGGCGTTCCCGAGAGAGGGTGACCGCGAGGTTTTATAAGACCGAACTTAGCTCTTGGAAATCGTTCTCGTCTGAGCGCCAAGCTGGGCAGTTCCCGGCGGGACAAGGAGTCTCGGCCGTTAAAGCTAGGTTGGGATTTGCGAGCCCCCTAGTCGAGGTCAAGATCGCGTCGGAGGTTAGGGTGCAGCGCCGCACCGGGCAACTAGACGGATCTTGCGGCGAGACAGGGTCTCGGCCGTTGTTTCTCGAGCAGTTTGTGTACGCTCCGAGAATAGGAAGAGTTAGACGAAGTTGAGGAGCTCGAGTTGATTTGTGCGCACTCGGAGCTAGCGTCTAGCTGAAGTTTGAAGTTTTTCTTTTTATTTCTCATGTACCCAGTTTTCGTACTGTAAATAGCTGTATATAAACTCTTCGTTTCATTTAATCAACTCCAACGCCTTGAGTTCGTCAATTCGACCGCCACCTCCAAGAACTTCAACACCATCGTCCAGCCAGCCTCCTGCCAAATCAACCGGAGCCCGGGCGATTGGGTTCCTGATCGACACCGGACTTCAGGGAAACGTTCTTTGCTAGAGGCATGGCGGACCCATCGGCGCGAATTTGTAAATCCACACTACAAAGCTGCAGGCAACAATGAAATACAGTGCACTATACGCATTGGCACGGCGAGTTGCAGGCCCGCTTGGACCGTGTTTATATTCCTGTGGATTTGTTTTCACAGGTGGTCTGCCACGAGGTCACATCAGTTCCCTTTTCCGGCTCATTACTTCGAACGTCCAACTCAGCCACAGTTTTGCTGAGCCAAGTAAGAGTTGGATAATGAATGCCATCGTGATAAAAAATATATTTTATAAAACAAAATCACCACAGAAATAGAAAATTTTAAATTAGGTGCTCTAGACACCACTGCCTAGGAACAGCTTTAGATAAAAGCAAAACACGATGCCATACACATGGGCAGAATGGAGGCTACTGAAGATAGAGCCAGGAAGCGGAGCCTATTAAAAACCCTTCAGGGGCTCTTCGAGGTCGAAGAGGGAAAGACCAGAATTCCAGAAGGCCTTCCCATTCGTAAAACAAGAATGAAGGGGCGAGCTATAGCGATGCTCCTGGGAAACAATGGTCTGCAGTTGGGAAATGCACGTTGAGCACGAGGCACAAAATTTTTACCAAATTTTCAATTGTTCCGGTTGCAACTATTTTGGCAGATTCTGGCACTGAAAAAAACGACGCAAACTGTGCAAGAATTCCTGTCATTACTACCTGATGGAGGCACGCACTAGTTAACCACCATTGAATCATTTCTGTGCTTCCTAGGATTTGTTTGTCATTTTTACCCGATCATATCACTAGGTTTGCATAATGAAGTCGTGTAAATCAGTCTTATTGTTATAACTATTATTCAACCATTTATACGTTTCCCCCTTTTTTTCTTTTGTTCGCAAAGCATATCACTTTGTGTGAAACATTGTAGTGATGTAAATTTGTGTTGTATTCGTAATCACTGACCAATAATTTGTTTTTGAAGATTTTTTGTTTAGTTGTCCTGCAATTTCACTCGGTGTGAATTTTTTTGTCACTGTAATTTGTAGTGGTCTTGTAGCAACGGCACAATCATTTCTGTATGCACACGCTTTTTAGCGTTAATAACCATTTACCTATATGTGAGTTCTTTTAAAGTAGCCTCTATTTGCAACTTCTGCTGCCAGAAAACGAGATATCCGATCATTTTAGGACAAGCTCGCTATCTAAATGGTCTATCCGCCGGCGAGGAAAAAAAACGCCGCCTATACGTACACCATCCCAGGTAGAGCCTCTGAAAATGTTTGAGTCAGGCGAAGAGCATGAAGGTCACTAAAGGTGCGCTTTCCGCCTATTTTCGGTGGTTTAAAGAAGTAGGGCACCGAAAAGTGTCAAATGTCAAAGTGATGCCT
This sequence comes from Haemaphysalis longicornis, assembly GCA_013339765.2. Taxonomy (NCBI): domain Eukaryota; kingdom Metazoa; phylum Arthropoda; class Arachnida; order Ixodida; family Ixodidae; genus Haemaphysalis; species Haemaphysalis longicornis. The sequence goes on along the minus strand of JABSTR010003759.1, from coordinate 40,719 downwards.
AAGTTACATTAGTGGGAGGTTGATAAGTGACCTTGCATACTTTGAGTGTTATGCAGTGACTAAGTTCGTTGTAAAGCGGCAGGTGACATTTATGCAGTTTTTCACTCCCAAATATATCATTCAAGTGTGAGTTTACCATCACTCGAGTAGTATTCCGGTTTTGTTTCTGCTTTATTAACGGGAGCGTTAACTCTCGAATTGCATGTAACTGGAACATGCATGTATTGAAAAATTGGAATTTTTTGGCACCTTTGTTATATCCGCGTTGAACTGCAAGGTATACAAGTCTCAACCAAATAATTCTACACCTTTCTAACGAGTTGGCAGCGGCAATTGCAGCAAAAAATAAAAGCAAGAAGGAAAACAGTGATCTTGCTACAGAAGAAAATTTCAGACATTAGGTGTTGCTTGACACGCTTTTAAACAGTACAACAAAACATACTGATTTTAGATATTCGTTGACCGTGGTCGGTGCACCCGATGGAGAGTAGCTACACAAGAGGTACAACTTTACCGATACTGATGTCAGATGTACATTATCATGAAAATAAACCTAAAAGATGCCTGCCACTGAATCCCCATACCACTGATGATGGTAATAGGTGCGTCAATATTACCAGCCTCCATCTTTTTGAGTCAACTAGGGTGCCTTGTGGTTCGCACAATAGAGGTGCGAATTTTAAAACTTTAAAGCATCGTTTACATTTTCTTTTTGCCTAAATTGATCAAAATATCGCAGCCAGTTCATTGTTATCTGAGCAGCTGCCATATATGTGCACAGTTTCAAACACAACAAAGGTCATGGCTTTAGTCTTAACAACAAAACGTGTGCACTCGACTTGTCATCATGCGGCTTTACCAGACATTGGGAAGGGTACAAACCACTTACCAGGATGCAAATACATGCGCTAAGACCACCATTTTCTGGCCTTAGGTGCAAAAGATGCTCCTGTCCTGGCATGATAACAGTTGTACGGAGATATGCCCGTCGATGTCTCGCAAGCCATCAACACATTTTTTTTGCATGCCACATCAGCCTCCGCTCTTTTTTTTTCTCAGCAGAAGAGGTGTTTTCACAATCTGTACACACCGGTTGAACTACTACTACCACGTAGGGGCTGAGGTTACACCTTACTGCGATCGGAAGCTTTGAACGCTGCCCTGAAGCGGTAGCAATTGATTTTATTAATGTTGTTACGGTTGTTTTTTTTCGCTGGTATCCTTGTGGATCACCAGTTTTTGCGTGAAGTCCGAGACTGTCACAAACTCTTGCCGCCGATTTGTGTCCACACCCTTTACAAATTTATGCAGATAATTAGTTTTGTATGTTACATGTGCGGATTTTACCCAATCTGACCACCCTACAGAGAATTGTGACAATTTCACTTCACCTCACTTCTTCACCTTACTTGCTCTACCTTGAACGGACCTCATGCCGCGTATTCACCTTCGTGCGATGACTTTATACAAAGAAACCAACATCAATGTCAACGAATATACCGGCTTGGCAGAGGCCTGTAAAGCCTTGCACTCTTCTATTCCGGAAAATATGTTGACGCTGTTCGGCGAAAGGGTCGTGAAGCGGCGCAGAATGCCTCCAGCCGTTACGTCCTGCCCTTCACACCCCTAGGCAGCATCCGGAAGCAGCACACGTCACCACTCAGCAGGGCGAGACAAAGTCGGTTGCGTTGTAAACGAACACTGAAGGAATTGGTGCTGCTTCATCAGCCTCCGCTTCCCAAGCCATCTGTACTCCTGGGGGCGCCGAAGAGATGGACCTAGAGAGATCCGCTGCGGCTTTTTCTCCCGCACACCACCTGTTACAACCGGGGCGCACTAAATAAGAGCAATGCTGCCTTTGAGTTCAGTAGCGAGGAGCCGCCAATGAGTAATTCCTATTACATCAACCTGCGTTGACTGCTCACCGGCGCCTTAGTGAGGTCTTACGCCTCATGTAAAGCTCAGATATCGGTGATTTGCCTTCGGTTTGTACAATGTTCTATCAAGTACTTCGGGAGTGTGCTTTAATTCTGGGATTGTAACAGTCATTAGTTCGTAAAAAAAGCTTACCAAGCATTCTTGTACCCAGTGCATCCGGGTACGTGACCTCCTAACCAAAATTGCGTTGACAAAGTATTGTCATAAGCTATGAACCTTCGCTATTTCTCAAGGTACCGTTTACTGGAATGTGCCAAATAAATAACGTTCAATATATTTGAAACTAGCTGTTTTGGACAACTTATTCTATGTTTCTTTGCCACGACAGCATTTAGAGAACCTTTCTGTAGCAATCAGTTTTTACCCAATCAAAACAGAATTCTCCGTCTTTATTGCAGGCATTTGCGGTAAGCACTTTTTTTGGAATCGTTTTTGCTGTGTGCTGTATTGTACAAGTCATCCAAGCTGCTCATTTATAAGTCATCCTTTAATATGCTTTGGAAGCCCTGATATCACCATCAGAATAATTGTTCTTAGCACAATTATCATAATCACCATCAATAAGTTATCTCCACTTCAAGACGAAGCTTTCTACCACTGATTCTCACGAAGTACTGTCATGATAAGAGAGAGTGACTCCTATGTCTGCATCTTACCCCATAATTCACGGAACAATATTTCACGGAACAGCGAGCCGCCTTTTGAAAGTTAGCCGAAAGACAACATGTGACTTGAACGTGCTGAATATGTCGTTCGCGTGTTGTAGGAATTCTAGCCGACTTGCCTAATCAACTACTGTGGCGACTTGAGCAGGGAGATGCCCGCCGCGGACGGGCTCGACAGAAATAGAAAAATATCCTTTTTAATACTTCATTGAAGGTCTTAAACGAGCCAATTTTACAAAAAAGCGGTCACAGTAATAGATAACCCGGTTGTTGATTGATTGATTGAGTATAGGGTTTAGGGCGCCGACGCAAAGCAGGCGATGAGGGGTGCCTTCCATGTTAATTTTCAACACCTAGGGATCTTTAACGTGCGCCGAAATCTCGTACACACGGGTGTGCTTGCTTTTCGCTTCCATCACAAAAGCGGCCACCTGGGTCGGGGAATCGAACCCGCGTCCTTGTGCTCAGTAGCGCAACGCCTTAGCCACAGAGCCACCGCAGCAGGTGTTCACTTATGATGCCTAAATAAATATCAATACACATGCATCTAGATGCATATTTTCGCGAACCATGCATTGGGTTTGTTTGTTTATGTTTTGCTTTTGCCGCCCGGCGGCGCCGGTCTCTGTTATCTCTGTTCCGTGGGAAGCGTGTGTTCCATTCTTTCTTTCTGTGCCGCATGTGTTCTCTGCTGATAGAGAGAGGATTCCGATCTAACGTGAACAGCCTAGAATAATCTTCTTGGATCTACAATGTTCTAGATGTGAATCGACGGTTCGAGAACCACGTGCGCGGAAAGATAAAAAGCCTGCAGAGCACACGCCGGGGTATTCGATTCTGTGACGCTCGCTGACGCACGTCACTTTGTTGACTGCTGCTTCACCGCCTGTGCACTTTTGTGTTGTTAGGGCATCGCGAGTTCGCTCCAATAAACGTACATTTCCTTCAAGACGCCTCCCTCATCTTTGGCTCCGTGACATCTGGCGGAGGTGCTGGGTACGCACCCTCTATGCTCCCAACAACATCTGGAAGCCGCCAAGCGAGTCCAAGTAGAGCCAGCCGCCGACTGCAAGATCTTCCACTGGCGTTCAGTTTCCTGCCAGACAGACTCAAAAGAACAACCACTGCAACCACCGCCATGTTAAACGCAGGCACCATGACCAGCGATTCTAATCCTGCCCTCGTCCCGGAAACAGCCCCGGAAACCCCCACCGTTCCGCGGATCCCCCGGAAAAGACCCTGAGGACTGGTTAATGAAAGTCGAAAGCGTCGCATCTTTAACTGGTGGATGACAAAAAAAACCCTCTGCCATGTTTTCTTCTATTTAGAAGATACGGCCCGAACGTGGTTTGAGAAACATGGAAGCTCCCTAACCGAATCGACTGTTTTTAAGAGCGAATTTTTCAAATCATTCGCTACCGTCGTGGGGAAAGAACGATCCGCCGTTTTGTTGGAAACGCCCCAAAGAAGGGGTCGTGATCTTCGTTGAGGAGATGCAGCAACTATTTCGCCACGCGGACCCCGAAATGACGAAACAAAAGAAGCTACGCTTCTTAAGCGCGGTGTGAAAGAGGAACTGTTTGCTCGACTGGTCCGAAACCCACCAAAAACCGTGTCCGAATTCGTGAACCAAGCCAGTACAATTGAGAAGGGCTTGGAAATGCGTGCTACGCAGTACGACCGGAACTTTGTTGGGGCGGATAATGCGAAATACGTCGACAACATGCTGATTCCGGCTGAAAGCCTACGCGGGACCATACCCGGAGTAGTAAGAGAGGAGCTGCGGAAATTTCTGCAAACGTCGCCAAAGCCCCAAGTCGCTACCCTTACCGATGTAATTAGGGAAGAAGTGCAACAAGCGTTGGGAACTTCTACGCCATCCGAAGTACCCCGCGAACCACAAGCTATGAAATACTCCGGGGCTGTTCGTCGACCCCACCATGCTGCAACACGTCGTCAAGAAGCCGCGCCGTACCGCCGCCCACTCCCACCCGCCCACCCCGGGTAGCCCGAAACCAGACGCCGAGGAAGACGGACGTATGGCGAACTCCCGATAATCGTCCTCTGTGCAACCACTGCAGGGAGGCCGACCACATCAGCAGTCGCTGCCCATACTAGAGACTCGGACTGTGTGGTTTCACCGTCGATGCACCTCGCCCTCTCCCTTGCCAACGACCACGTGAGAGCGACGAGTATCTATCTGAAACCAGCCACGGCCCAGCCTGGTTCAACCGTTCGCCATCCCATTAACCATACTAATCACCGAACCGCCGTAGCAATGCTAACTTCGCCCATGGAAGGTCCCCCAGCCCACGCGCGGGAAACTAAAAGCAGCAACTTCTGCAGACGAAGTTGCTCTACTGCGACAAACCGGAAACCCTCCAACGACGCAATGATGAGCCGCAGACAGTGATTCACCACATGCCCTCACCCCGACGACCCGACCTAGCCCTGACGAGACTCCATAACACGACAGAAACACGGCGCGACGCGTACCCGACCTGACCGAGACGCCCGCTGAGAAGACGACGACAAGGGCGAGGGACAGTGCCCGACCGTCCTCACGCACAAGCCGAGATGCGACGCCCCGATGCACCCGGAACTCGAGGAAGGCGGCATCCGATGTCATGGTGCCCATCGTCGGCTTTGATGTAGTCGCCCTCCTAGACACGGGAGCCGACTACTAAGTAATGAACGGACCATTTGCGTCTAAGCTGAAGAAAGTTAAGACCAGATCGGACAATCCACACATACGCACAGCAAGAGGTCACCTCGTAATGCCAAGTGGAACGTGCACATCACGCGTCATCATAAACTGCATGGCGTACCCTGCCGCGTTCGTTATCTTGCCTAACTGCTCCCGCGAAGAAATTCTCCGAATGGACTTTTTGACGGACAACGGCGCAATAATTGACCTCAGACCAAGTCTATAACTTTTTCCTCTGATCACTCCATTACGCCGGAACCGAACCCGGAACACCGTGCAGCTGTAAGGATCGCCGATGGTCATGTCACCCTGCCACCATGCGCAAATTTGATGATCACCGTCTACTGTGAAGGTGCTGCTCCTGACGTCGACGCTATCGTGGAGAGTGACCAAAGCTTGCTTCTCGACAGCGGTGTGTCTGTTGCAAGAGATATTGCGCTGTTTAAGCAACGCAAATCCCACGTTTTTGGTCACCAATTTCCCCGAGGAGTACCAGCCTTTAAACAAGGGTGCTGCAATTGCGTTCCTCGAAGAAAGGCACCAAGCAACTAACGTGATCGCAGTTGCCGACTTTGAACCCGCACCCGAAGATACCTTCGAGTTTCCGCACCCTTCGACGTGAATCCGGCGCTACCGCAAGAAGAAAGGAACAAGTTGTTGGCTTTGCTGCATCGCTACAGCGACTGTTTTTCGTCGAACTCAAAGTTACGTCAGACACCTCTGGCGAAGCACCGGATAATAACCGAACATGGAGCCCGACCTACCCGACAGTCACCGTACCGCGTCTGGTCACCCGAGCGCGAAGCCATCCGGACTCAAGTCGCCGACATGCTCAGCGACGACATAATACAGCCATCGAAAAGTCCGTGGGCTGCGCCGATCGTACTTGTGAAGACGAAGGACAGCACTTTAAGGTTGTGCGTTGACTACGGGAGACTGAACGAAATCACCAAAAAGGACGTGTACCCCCTTCCACAAATCAACGACGCCCTCGACCACCTCTGCACCGCGAAGTACTTCTCATCGATGGATCTGAAGACCGGCTACTGGCAAATTAAATTGGACGAGAGAGACCGAGAGAAGACTGCATTTATAACCCCGGACAGTATATACGAGTTCAAGGTGACGCCGTTTTGGGCTGCGCCCGGCGCCAGCACGTTTCAAAGAGTCATGGACACTGTGCTAGCTGGCCTGAAGTGGCACACCTGCCTCGCATACCTCGACGACGTTGTGGTATTCGCCCGGACATTCGATGAACACCTTGCCAGGTTGGAGTATGTACTCGAGGCTATTCGCTCGTCGGGGTAACGCTGAAGCCCGAAAAGGGACGCTTAGCTTACGAGGAATTCAAGTTTTTGGGACACGTCGTCAACACCGCGGGAAGTCCTGCCAGACCGGGAGAAACATCAGCCATAGCAAACTTCCCAAGGCCGAAGGACAAAAAGAGCGTGCGAAGATTTCTCGGACTGTGCGCCTACTAGCGGCGTTTCGTCGCAAGCTTCGCAGGCACTGCAGAGCCGCTCACGCGCCTGACAAATGATAGCACCGATTTCGCCGGGGAAAACGCCCAAGAAAAAGCATTCTGCGAGCTCCAACAACGCCTGCAAAACCCGCCCGTGCTCGCACATTTTGACGAAAACGCCGAAACGGAAACGGAAATACACACGGACGCCCAGCGATATAGGTTTGGGTGGCCGCCCTCGGTCCAAAAGCAAAGCGGTTGCGAAAAGGCAATCGCCTATGCACGCCGGTGTCTGTCGAAAGAAAAGAAAAACCACTCTGCCTCAGAAAAAGAGTGCCTGGCTATCATACAGGCCATTTCAAAATTTCGCCCATACGTGCATGGTAGACCCTTCAAGGTTGCGACAAGATCACCCTGCGCTGTGGTTGGCTCCCCAATTTGATGGACTTCTCTAGATGCCTTGGCGGTGGAGCTTGCCCTGCAAGAGTTCGACGTTACAATCGTATACAAATCCGGCAGGAAAATACTCCGACGCCGACTGCCTGTCCCGCGCCCGCGTCAACCCACCACCACAAGACTCAGATGAAGACAGCGCGTTCTTCAGAGTCGCTACGGAGAGCGACCCTAGCCGTCCAGCAGCGTGCCGACCCCGACTTGCACGTCATGATCGACTACCGTGAAGGACGCAATGTCGCCGGGCCTAGGGCGTTCAAGAGGAACTTACCTGCATTCAGCCTGAAACACTCCGTCCACGTGAAGAAGAATTTCAAGCCCCGGAACATGAACAATTATCTACTTGTAATCCCCGCAGTCCTTCGTGACGAAATTTCGGAAGCCTCCCGCGATGACCCGACTTCCGGACATCTCGGCACAGCTCGCACTATTGCAAAAATTAAGGCAAAGTACTTCTGGTCCCACCTTACACCCGACATCACCCAGTATGTTCGGAGTTGCCGTGACTGCCAGCGACAATAAACGTCGCCGACAAGACCCACCGGACTTCTGCAACCGATCGCCGTGACGTCGAGACCCTTTTAACAGATTGGAATGGATCTTGTAGGTCCGTTCCCGACGTCACGATCAGAGAACAAGTGGATTACCTTAGCGACGGACTACATGACGCGCTATGCAAAGAACGCCGCTCTTCCTACAGGGACTGCACAAGAAGTCGCCAAGTTTTTTATAAACCAAGTTGTGCTCCGACATGCAGCCCATGAATTCCTAATCACGGACCGAGGAACTGCCTTCACTGCGGAACTTATGCAAGGAATCTTACGCTACAGCCACACGGATCACCGAAGAACGACGGCGTACCACCCCCAAATGAACGGAATAACGGAACGTCTGAACAAAACGATTGCGGATATCCTGTCCATGTACGTTGACGTTGAACATAGGACTTGGGGCGAAGTCCCTCCCGTATGTCACGTTTGCGTATAATACAGCGACGCAGGAAACTACGCAGATGACGCCGTTCGAGCTTGTCTACGGAAGACGGGCGACTACGCTGCTCCACGCCGTGCTTCCGTACGTAGAAGACGACGACCTCCACGCAGACGTCCAAGGATACCTTCAACGTGCCGAGCAGGCCCGCCAGCTTGCTCGAGTTTGTATAACAGACCAGCAGCTGGTGGATGCCGGACGCTATAATCTTCGACGCCCACACGCCGAGTACCGCCCAGGTGATCGTTTGGGTGTTTGGACACCCATCCTAAGACGCGGACTCAGTGAGTAGCTTCTGCGACGGTATTTCGAAACCTACCGAATTCTACAACGTGTTGGCCAACTTACCTACGAGGTGATCCCCGATGGTGATTCTGGAACATCACGACGACGCACGCGGTCCGAAGTCATCCACGTGGTTCGCTTAAAATCCTTCTACGCACGATGACGGACTTTATTTTTTTTATTTGCTCGGACTGTTGCTTATGTCAGGATCGGTTTGATGCACTCTTACAGGTGGGGTAATGCCGCGAACCATCCATTGGGTTTGTTTGTTTATGTTTTACGTTTGCCGCCCGGCTGCGCCGATCTGTGTTATCTCTGTGCCAAGGGAAGCGCGTGTTCCATTCGTTCTTTCTGTGCCGCATGTGTTATCTCTTCTGATATTGAGAGCATGCCGATCTGACATGAACAGCCTAGAATATATTTCTTGGATCTTACAATGTTCTAGATGTAAATCGACGGTTCGAGAACCATGCGCCCCCAAAGATAAAATCCTGCAGAGCAGACGCCGGGGGTATTCGATTCTGCGACGCTCGCCGACGGACGTCACTTTGTTGACTGGTGCTTCGCCGCCTGTGCACTTTTGAGTTGTTAGAGGAGCGCAACTTCGCTCCAATAAACGTCCTTTTCGTTCAAGACGACTGCCTCATCTTTGGCTCCGTGACAATGTTATCACAACAATTTTCGACATTAGTGAATGTAATCCGGCCACCGGTGTGCTCGAAAACAAGTGATGGCATTTTTATCAGCGTGTCGTTCGTTTCACGTGCGGTTTTTTATATTTTTGTACGTGTCAGCAGGCTGGCCAGAGAAACTCGCAGAAAGGTCGCACCATGTTTCTAGCAACTTCAAAAGAGTCTTCTGGTGTTTCTTATACAATAGAGCGCTGGAAGACCAAAGCTTCTTAGGCGGCAACAAAAGTGGCCCAGTCGCAGAAAATTGTTAGGAATTTTTATATTCGTCTTTGGAGCCACAAATTGCTACACTGCACGACTAAACAACACTTCGACACGATAAGGCCGAAGTCAACCTGGGAATTTTTCGGCGGAAAGCTAAACAATTGAGTTCTCTAAAACACATGTTTGCAAATTTATTATGGTTAAAATTATTCGCTGGGTTTGATTGGAGGTTGCGCCAGATGTTATGAAAGTTCGTACTTTTTATGGTTCAAAACGCTATTTTTCTGCATGCTAAGCACGAAAACGTTGGAGGTTTTTTTTAAAAAAGCTGCGGACCAGCTGAAGATTGCACCATTTTTCTATACCTAATTTTAATTTTTTTCGAAAGAAATCGCCACCATAACTATCTAAAATTTAGTAACTGAACCAGTCAGCTAGCGTGCATCATGTGCACTCAATCAAATCTGTTCCTGCCAGACAGTAATGCTCGCACGGCATAAGTAATTGTGAACACAGGAAAATATTCTGTCCTCGCCAGAGTACTGACGGGTTGACAGCAGTACTGTGAAACCAGATCATACTGAAGTACATGGAGGCCTGCCGAAGATGGCGTCGAGACAACTAAAACGAAGTTTTCTTTTACACATTTGCAACAACTGTGTACAATATTTAATTTATTTTTTCACGTTACCCCACAGGTCGCCATAGGAAGATTGAGTAAGGGAGACTCGAAAAGAAAAAAAACGCAAATTTAACTGAAGCAACGTGTTATAAAACCATACAATGTAGTTATACTGTATTACAATAGGTAACATCGAAGAAGCGTTTGTATTTACAATGATGGTTTGTAGTACAAATGTTTGAAATTGCGACCGGTACAGAAGCAGACGGTGGAAAAAGTCCATGCATTACGAACGGAATAGTGCACATGTCTTTAAAAACCAAATTCGGCAAACCGCTTGCGCCCACATACAAATCTACGCTTATATAATGAATAATACTGGAACACTTGCTTGCGGAACAATCTATGGTCGGTGATTCAAGCAGTTTTGTTGTGGAGACCTTTCATATGTTGTCACTCAGGGCAGCGTCGATAATTGAAATGCTTGGGTTTGGCCTCACTTGCGTGCCTCAAACGAATAACAGCAGAATAATACCCCCAAAGGAGTATTTTGCGTCCTTTTCTGTTTGTTTTATACATTAATTAAATCGTACATATTGATGACACTGCAACGTGTATCATATATGCAGATGGCACCAGTCTGTTTTTTTGGGTCGCTCAGGAACAGACCTAGCTATACGAGCTTATCAAACTCGGGCGAATTAATGACTGGGATAAAAACAATGATATGAAATTAAACATCAACAAAACCAAAGCCGTTAGGTTCCACCCGCGGAATAAATAACATCCAAACAGAAATTGTGAAGTCTTTCAAAACTTTATGTGTGTGTGTTTCCGAAAATATGACGTGGGACAGCCACCCGGAATATTTGCTGAAGACGTTATCCAGTACAATTGGCTTTCTCGGCTGCCACTGCTGCAATTATCAATTCCGGTCAAGGTTATGCTTTATAATTCTTTATTTTCGTCTCAACTAAATTATGGGTCACTAATCTGGGGAACTACCGCGGAAAACCTTCAATGGCTACTCGTACTTCAGAAACGTATTGTACGAATGATATGCAGAGGGCCCTATCTAAGTCACACAAGTAACATGCTTAAAATTCAATGTGATTCCCGTTGATCAACTATAAAATTTTCTACTTTGCCGTTACTACAACCTAGATGTAAGCAAAAACCACAAGTTTTTCGCTACCGTATGTCATCAAGAAAAATATATCCCGCAATATCCCTCTCGCCATAGCGAAGAATAGCTAATTCCTAAATGCCGGAAAATTACAGTGACCAAATGGTAAAATGTCGACTTTTGAAATGAATTTGCTCGCAGCATAACATAGATGTATTATCCATATCTCTTAAGTACCTGCGAGCAATATTAATGCCATCTGGAAGGTGTCTTATACTTATGCCTTGTCATTCTTTTCTTTGTCCGTGTGTTTTTTCTGCTTACTTGCTGGTACTTTTATGTGGTTTTTACTAGGATTGCATCTTACTTATATTGCTCATTTCTACACTACAGTAAACTCTGACATGTGTTTACGCACTCTATGTATTTTTTGTGTGGTTGCACAATAAAATGGACAACAAAAATCTTGTATTTTTGGTGGTCGAGACGGACCGTGCCGTTATCCTTGTTTTCGCAACCCAGTGCAGTGTTGTTCTTTTGACCGTGCTTTTTGCCATGCATTGAGCCGCAGCCCTGTCAAACCTTTATTGGCTTTTTGCCGGTGCCCCACACATCGTTGAGATGTTGAATAATTGAACTGAATTGAATTGAAGCTACTTTAAATAAACCCACATGTAGGAGAGTGGTTATCAACACAAGGAAAGGTGTATATTTACAGATATGACTGTAAGGCGGTCACAAAAGCAGTAAAAATTACGTGACAAAATGATTCCACACCTAGTGAAATGGCAGGACAAGAATAAAACAACAAAAAACTTGAGAAACAGAGAATTTTCGAATGGCGGTTGCAAATATATTACAAAGCTACACTCTTTCAATATTTCACCCAAAGTGTCATGATTTGGGAGCAAACGAAAAAACGGGGAATTCAGAAATGATTGGGTAATCGTGTGACATGGCAATGAAGGCACTGTTCGCCATTAAATGCATTACCAGGCAAATACAAGCCGGTATCTAAGGCAGCTCCAATGTTCAAGGTACAGCGCGCACGTCCGCAAGGCTCTCAGCGTCGTCGTCTCTCTTTCTCAAGGCTATGTACCAGCTTAGCTTGGCAGAGGGGCGTATCTCTGGAGGAGAGGTTGGCCAGAACTGAAGACCTGGATAATCTTCGCTCCTTCACTGAAGTTATTTCCTTTGCCAAGGTGCAAGATCTTGTCACAATAGTTACAAAAAGACAGATTTACACGTCGTCATTATTCACACCAAGTTATACTGTCAAAGAACAATAACACCAAATAACAATGCATAGAAGCACAGAAATGATTCAGTGGTAGTTCGATGGTGCGTTCTTCCATCCTTCACTTATGCTAGGGATTCTTGAACAGTTTGCGTTCTTCTTTGTGGTACCAGAAACCTCCAAAATGTTTGCAGACAGGATTGGTCAGAGAGTGAGTACAGATTTCTTGGTCCAAAGACTGAAAGAAATTTATTACCTCTCAAAAAAATAAAGAATAAGAAAGCGCAGGTTGTCCACAAAGCTGATATTTGCGTAAGATATGACTCACAATAAATATACGGGCTCTATGCATTGTCTGGTGAAAGAATTTGATCTCTGTAACAACACGAAGATACCTAGTTACCCACAATGCAAGATGCCACTTGCAGGTGGGAAAAAGCGTGCTTTACTTTTTTCCCAAACCAGGAGAACTCCTGTGCCAAGTTGACCTTCAATGGAAGCTTGAGTAGGCGCCTTGCGCAGACGGTTGCGGTAGCACCTCCCTTCCCAGAGATTTCTTCAATCTAGGCATGCGTACCGACAAATCTGTGTTGTAATAGAGCTTGCAACGCTGGCATAATACAGATTGCCAGCCTATCACTCTTCCTGAAAAAGAAAGTGTATGGCACCTGCATCTTACGGGCACTCACATACGGTACAGAAACTTCGAGGCTCAATAAAAGGGTCTAGCTTAAATTAGGGACGACTCAGAAGGCAATAGAAGGGGAGATAATGAGTGTAACATTAGGAGACAGGAAGAGAGTGGAGTGGGTCAGACAAAAAGCACGTGTTAACGACATATTATTTGAAATTATAAGAATAAATGGTTGTGTGCAGGGCATCTAATGTGAAGGCGAGATAACCGTTGGTCATTAGGGGAACCAAGTGGATCGCTAGAAAAGACAACATGGCAGGAGGCGGCAGGAAGTCAGATCGTCAGATGGGATCAAGAAGTTTGTGGGGATATATTATTCGCGGCTAGCACAGGAGCTAGTAATTGAATAGCTATTACAGTGGCCTTTGCCCTGCAGTGGGCGTAGATAGGCGGCTGATGATGATGCTCATACAGAAATCAAGGGTGATGTTAATTCGAGGTTACAACACTACACACCAGTGACTTTCAGCCTATAACGACGCATAACACAAGTTTTTGGTACCAATGAAACACCTGATGTAGCAATAAATGCATTTCTATATTGATGATTTCAGACGTGGTCAATACAAGTATAAAACTGTATATATGGGCACCCACTGCTAGTGGGGCAGCTAGGGAGTCATTTGACTAATGAAAAGAAAAAAAAGGGAAACCAGCCATGCGACACAGTCATTTGCTCCTCTCTTCAATATACACCGCAGAAAATAAAAACCAAAGCGTGCTTTCATTCACATATTTCACTTCATGCCACATGACAACTAAAACCATAGCACACACCTGAAAATAGTGAGTGACCGTGCAGACAAATTGTCTTTACAGAACTATGTGAAGCCGCCCTCCTTGCTGCCAGCAAATGATGTAGCAAGGATATAAAATGTAAAAGATGGTGTTTCGATCGTGGAGAAGAATATGATTTCTGGAATTTGGAATGAGCATGCGCTGTTTTCATGATCAGTAAAAAACTCATGTGGATGACGCAAGCGGGTATGTGCATGAACACGTTTCAACTGCTTTCGTACGAATATATTGTGGGCCTAACGACAACATGATTTCATTAGGTGACGGTAAAAAAATTAACCTTTTGTGAATCTAATGCAGCAAAGCTACACCTGCACATACATGCTCCCTAAAAAAGGCTTATAAATTGATAGCATGTTGAAAACGTGAATTGAAGTCTCCACACTTGGGCAATATTTTTTTGCCTCTAGATCTGATTCGGCTGCCACTGTCTGGATCAAACCGCATCCTTCGGTTCATCAGCACGACAACTTAGCCACTAAGCTGCCATGGCATGTTAAACAAATCTTAGGCACGTTGAATATAACCAACAAATAAAGACGTCATTGCTGGGGCCTCACTACATGAACACATAACTGGAAATTAAGAAAGAGACAGGTAGACCTTCACAACTACTGAGGTTGGTTCCCACAATTGCTGTTGCATTCCAAACCTGAGACTCCACCTTTCCAGAATAGCCCACCCATATGAGTAAGCTTTGCAGATATAAATAGAACACTAAGGAGCATCGAATCACCGTGACAACACCTCTTTTCGGACCACGGTAGGCTCATGCAGTAGGAGAGCGAAAGGTTAAAAAGCAGCCCAATGCAACACTACCTCTGGGCAAGGTTGTGATAACCGAGAGTGCGGCAGCGTCGAGGATAATGAGGCTCTGTTTTACCTAAGCAGCTGATGAGGGTCTGTGGGGACTATTGATGACACCGGTGCGATACCGATTGCTGCTCCTCTGGGTACAGTCACTGTGGACTGAGAACGTTTGACCAAAACAATACATTTTTATAAACGTTCAAATACGCATTCATAAAAGCTTTACAGCTGAAATGTTTCTGAGTAGGACACATTGCCTAAAGTGTCTAGTAAGGGATTTGATCGGTCCAGAAATTACTTATCGTTAATTAAGAGAGCCCTATTTTCTATGCCTCTACGTTCCTTTAGGCTAAAAATGTTGGCTTTCTAGTAAAACACATTTATTAGTTCTGCTCTGCACAACATATTCCTATTGGTGACTTCTACTAAAAATCGGTATCCCTTTCCACTAATTTTATGCACTCTATCAGCATTTCCCTTTTCAGTTTATTTTAACTTCACCGTTCACACCTGCGCAACAATCCAAAAAGATCGGGGAATAATCATGTCGACCTGATGCTTTTAAACATTCGTGGTACCCTGTACCATAGAGATTCATACTAATATACACTAGAGGGACAGACACTGGCGCTAGTGTCTATGCGAGCCGTGGATCGTCTGCTTCAACTCCCATGAGGGCGGCCATGCCAGATAGACGTTTGATTTTCGAACTTGGCTTGTCTATGCCGACATCTTGACTCAAAATACTTTGTTTTAAATTAAAAAGCTACAACTAATGTTTATTACTGTATAAACTATTAGTCGCATAAACAATATGTACGTTAAGTTTCAATTAGGGTTTATAAGTACTTTTATAAGAGGGGAAGAGATTTGTGAACGGTATACACGGCTGAGTTTAGCTGAGCCGGCAATTCGGCGGCGGAGCGTACTTGTTTTATTTTGTTATTTTTTTTTTTGCGTGCGAGTCGGCAGTGGTATGTCTCTGCTGCAGGGCCGCAGTACAGCGCTAAATTTCGTTCTGGAAGACCACGAGTACCGGAGCGACGCGTCATATAAACCCAAGTAAGTATACATGGTTGTTGTTCATTTCCACCCATAAGTGTAACTGTTGTCGCCTTACCCGACGTGCGGTCTGCGTGCTGAAAAAATCGTGAAAGGACGCTGATCGTTTGCTTTGGTGCCTTAAACAAGCCATAACGGCCAACTCGACCACGGAACTCGACCATAACCCCTCGGTTCGTCGCTAACACGTAGACGATGTTTTATTGACCGGATGGTTAATCACGTGCTTTTTTTGTTGTACTGTTCGTGTATTCTTGATGTCTAATTGACGCACTGTAGAGCTGTTTCTGTGAGCAAATGTTAATTTTATATGTTAAGAGCGACAAACGTAGGAAACAGGGTATCTTATCAGGCCACACCGCCAAAAAAGTCTCCTATTTCATTCGTGTTAACCTTCCCGAAGACGGCCTCGTCTTGCTAAGAGCGGCAGGCATGCAGGGCGTTCTGGAGCAATGGGCTGCATTTTACGGGAGTTCCTAATTTTGGGAAAATTCCCGTGCAGAATGTTGCTATTAGATGACCAAACACGCACACTGATTTATCTAAGCACCGTGTGTGTACATTACACGCCCACAAGTACCAATCATCACCTGTCTAACCGAGGTCTCATGCCCAGATATAGCCAGGTACGCGTGTGAAATTGAAGGAACCTTTTTTTTCCAGTGCCTCCACACAAGCGTGCCGAAGCGGTGGAACAGTTTGAAATTACGTGCTAATGACAGTGCTTGCCTAAATAGCAACTAAATAGTGCCTCTTGGGTACCATTTCCCTAATACACAAACTACCTTCATGCACTCGTTGCTCCGAAGCTGTTCCACAATAAGTTAAAAACATTTACTCATTTTGTGTTGTTGTTCAGTCTTGAATATTCAAACTGCTAAAGTCATGTCTTGTTAAAGCACGACCTTTGAAAACATTGTTGGCTTCCTGTCCTGTGAGTTCATTGTTTGTGTCTTGTCTTTGGTTTAAGTAATGACTTCAGCGTCAACACGGCCGCGGGCAGCTGATCGTAACTGTGTGTTTCATGAGAAAGCCAGAGTCATTGAATATGTTCTGTTGCTAGAATCCTCTTTGTAAATACGCATGTTAGTGTGCTGGAATTTAAGAGTACATAATTGCTCTGTAAAAATCTGTACAAAAGCTTTGCGCACCGTTCAATGATGCCATCCATTTCGATACAGGTTACAGCTATGTCAGCAGTGCACGGAGCAGACCAGCAGGCAACACAAGAAGCTACAGCAGGCATGCAACCAGTTTCCTAGTTAGGATGATTGAATGGATCATCAGCAGCGCAAGACAAGGGAGGCATGCCGCCAACCTGCCAAAAACACCAAAATTCTAGCAAGGGCCACCGTTCAAAAAACAAAATGGCTTGGGGAGAGGTTGATTGCAGCTTACGATTAGTAAATAGTAAAAACAATCCTGTACATTGAGCTGCACAATAAAGAGAAAAAATAAGTGGTGAGGAAAGTGCCTTGTAGTGCATGGAAGATGTTCTTTGAATCTTGCTTTTTAGGCACTCAAGATTTTAACTAATTTTCTCGGGTGCAAGAAAATTAGATGTTCGAAACCATCCATTGTATGCATAAATGTGACCTATAGCAGTGGCTTCATTTTCGATAGCCTTTGCGCAGCATGAAACCAACTTCATTTAACTTCTATGAGCAGCCATTTTAAGACTTGTCTACGTGATTATTGAACTGAAAGGATGAAGTGGAAGTATTGTGCGTGGTATTTTAGCCCACTGTGTTCCAAAGTGGTATTCACTTGAGGGAACCTGCTCAGGAGGAATGTGCGTGGTGCCAATGACTGTGAGACAGCTGGCACGTCCTCACTGCCCATGTATATATCCATTGAAGCCAGGTTTTATTGTGCACCTTTCACAAACTTTTTGTGGTGCCGCCACCTCCTCCAGCAACATATTCATGAAGGTGTGACGTAGGGGATCAGCTTTCGCCTTGTGAATGTCAGTTCAAACTTACATTCTACGTTGTGGCTTCAGTGTTTTGTTTATGCACCTGTGATGTCTGTCCAAATAATGGATTGAAAATTGTTAAGCTGCCCTTTCCCATCTTGCACTGTTAGTACGGCTCAAAAGGTTCTGATCAATAGGGTAGAAGGCGGCCCACCTTTTTCTGGCTGTTATCAAGTTGCAGATTGTATGCAACCACTGTATCTCACTGTGGCTGTATATTGTCGTGCCGAGTGTACGCTGTTTTAAGAACCTCGTTTTGTTCGTTGATCAGATATTGTTGCCCTGCTTCTACTGTGCTGGCAGATGCTGATCGAAGCACTTCTGCTCCACAGCTATAAGCTTTTCTAGGGTTCCTTTCATGCAGTGTTTTTACCGTAGCCTAACGTCGCATTTATTCACCACTTACAGTAGCCATTTTATTGGTTCCTGCATAAAGCACCCTTCGTACATGACTATGCTGGTTACGAAAATGGCAATGCTGGTAGGTAGCTACAAACTAAAAAGTGGTACCAATATGTTCACAGTGGCTCTTGGATGGGACAATAAAAACATTGGTGCGACAAGCTTATGCCTTCACTCATTTTCACTGCATAGTTTGCATGTTTGCTGTTCACCAGCCTTTAAAATTTCAAAACAACTTCCTTAGGGTAAGCTTGCATTCTTGCTTTTGATGTATTAAGCAGTGCTGTGCTTATTTTGTTAGTGTTACAGAGTATGAATGTAAAGAGGGCTTTTTTATAAATGAGTGAAACTGAATTCTGCACTTTGTTATTGGCCCAATAAATTCACACAGAACTCGCCTAGTACAGTCGCCAACTTTTTCTGTGTGCTCAATATGCCTGTCTACAGACGCTGAGCCAAGGTTCCACTAACGCAAAAAGTTGCTACAGCAACACCTGCCACTGGATGGGGAAACACTGTGACCAATGTAGACTCGCAGCGACGTCAATTAATATCAATTCATTCATGCCGGTCATCGCCAGGCATATGGCTTCACAAGTACATAGCTATGTAAGCCATTGTTTATGTCCTTAAAGTACTGGTAGGGCCCAAGCAATAATTTGGCCACGTTCTGTTGCAATGGGCAAAGCCATTTACCGTTGCAGAGGTACATTTTCTCTCCCTGTCTGGTGCGGCTTAACGAGATCATACTGCACTGCATATACAGAGTATTCATTTCATTACATTGTTTTTACCTTCAGCTTGAAACACCCCATATGCGTCCATGGTTACGGGCGGTCACAGCGATTGCGCGTGAGCGTTGATTACGCCGGTGAATACAGGAAGCTGATTAGCAACGGAAAGTGACTGTGTCGGCTGTGTTGTGCTTGCGGGAACAGCCTAGCAGACGACGCTTGCACTGGCGGGTTTGTCCTATGCCAGCGGCATACCCTCACTTCTTTCGCCGCTTTCTCCCATGATAAGGTGCCGACCCACCCGCTGGTGCACGCTCCCGCAACATTAAAAAAAATCACCGGCCTTTGCTTTACATACTTACTGCTGATAAAAGATTTTTTATTTGTCTTCGGCGCTACCGCGTTCTTTAGTCATGAAATTGACTAGAATGGAACGGACTACCCGGCAGGGAGTGCTTCCCGTATCCATTCATTCCAGCCGTGCAGTATTTGCGCATTGCAGCCGCTGGAATCAGACGCTAACAGCAATTCTGCCCCGAAATGACCCACCGACGCTTTCGATGCCGAAACAGAAACTGGCGGCGCGGAAAAGTACGAAGCCCAGTACATATAACAATCCGCCTTTTTCATTGCGGTGTGGCGCCCTCTTGAGGTAGCGACGGGAAGCCGATTGGAGGTCAAGGTTAGCGCGGTGCGTCGTAGTTGTTGCCTTGTCGGTGAGCGCGTTGTTTTTCGACGCTCGAAGAGGAGGTAGCTTTCTTCTCACTTAGTCGCTTTTTTTTCAACCTTGTACTTCCTCTGACGACTGCAACTGCATCAGCATGCAATCGCCAGGGGAACAATTCATTCCGGGAGGCTTTCTTGCCGTTACCAACGGCTGGACGGACTTGGCCCGGTCGACTAAGCTCCCTACAAAGGAGCAACGTCGGCAGTACATGCAGGCGAGCGGGGCACCCAGCGATCGGCAAACGACGAGAGGCGAAAGGTTTCACGAAGAGGGCTATGTTCGCGCTGTGATGTGCAATGAACTTTCTCCTCAGTCGCCCTTTCTTCTTCTGCGAAGTATTTGTCTGCCGTCAATGAAAGGCGGCTATTACATAGTCCACGCCGTCATCGACAAGCGTACGGGTGCTGTGCTCGGAGGCCAATGCGTTTGTCCTGCCGGGTGAGTATAAGCATTGAAGGACTCTTGTATAAGCTGGCTTTCAACTTGTTTAGTGGCGGAGCTTTGCGGCTGCACTGTGCCTGTGATCGCTGCTGTGAAGCGTAACACCCTTGCGTAACACCCTTGACTGAACAAACTTAGGCTTGCACTTCATTTGCGAGCGACGATAATACGCGATGTTGCGGATGCCATCCTAGTGGTTTCAGTGACTATGCATTACAACAGCTGGAGTCAGAAATCGTGGACCCTTCGTCGGTCGGGTGTTTGGCTGGGTTTTATTCAGGCTGCATTAACGGCTGTCGCGAAAGGTTGCTGTCGTGAAAACTAGGCTGCACATCTGGTAGCACTTAAAGTCTCTGTTTAAGTCCGTGTATCGGAGTCGTCTCAAGTATTTCTGATGTGGACGTTTGTGAAGCTGAGAGGGGCAGCCTTCGTAGTGTGACAGGCGTCGGTTTGGGGATGCTGAGCAGCGACCGGTGGCAAGTTGAAAAGCTCAAGCTGCCATCGTGGTGACGTGCGTTTTTCTTTCTTTTTGCTTATGATGTAGTTAGTTACTTCCAGGGCCCAAAGGGTGTTACAGAGGGAAGTGGGTTACATCCTAGAAGTGTAACAGGAAAGCAGCAGCACAAATACAAGCTGAGAATAACATAAACATCAACATTCACTACAACAGGTTGCTAAAAGCAGATCGAAAAGCAGTCACATCGGTTATTGCAGCAAAAGGAAGGCGGTTACCACTAACTAAGTGCTGGGGATAATCGACTCATGGAAATGGCTGGATAAGACGTGAACTTTGTACTGGTGATCAATGCAACCCCTGGGCCAAGTCAAGGGGTACAGGGGTTGCATTTGTTTCTGTGACATACCGTGGGCTTGGTTGTGATCTGTGGGGATTCTGCGTTACAGCCTAAGCGGTACGTGCCAGCACGTGGTAGGCTTGCTGTTGCAAGCAAGTGCCACAGCAGCAGCTGCCCCAGCAGACGTGACGTGCACACAGGTCCCGTGTGCATGGATTGTGCCTGCAGCAGGTAAGCACAGCCTTGTAACTTATCTTCACACTCTGTGCCTTGCTTTTCTCTTTTATCATGTGGCAAGGGTATCGTGAGCTACATGTGCTAACCAGTTTGTTGAGTCAGAGCGTTGCAATGGAATATGAGGTTTTCGTAGCCTTGTAAGATGATGGTCCTTCTTGAGCTACTTCAATGCGAAAATTTGTGTGTCTGTCAGTCCCTCGATTCAGCTGTCCGGCCAAAGTTGAGACAAGTACTGACAATCTGCTTACATACCCTCAGCCAAATCTCAACGTCCAAGTCTGGTGGCAGTGTTCATACTTGTCACCATTGTTGAGCTAAAACAAAGTACAGGTATTACACATATCTCAGGCAAGACATCAACACATGGGTGATATTCACAGTGTTCCTTTATTAATAAAACATGGATGGTTGATTTATTGAAAAATATGTCCAGACGAATACAAAAGCGGTCGGCCGCGGTCTCTCCTGCGGCATTTTAAGAAAGTGTTGGGTACTTCCAGAGTACCACGCACGCGCAGTGTGGGATTGGCCAATCAAAGAATCCTGTCATGAAAAAACTTCTCGTTTCAACCATCGTCGCCGTTAGACGGATGGTGGCATGATTGAGAGGTGAGCGGGAAAGAGAAGGGAGGCATTTACTTGGCAGGGATGCCAGGGCAACTATAGTCTTTTGTCAATTTTGCAACCAAGTTAGCAGATACGCGTCCAATTTTTTTGTTCTAGTGTTATATTAGTAAACAAAGCCAGTCTACCCGCTATGAAAATTACTGCATGTTATTTTCGAGACTAAGCCTCACTGGTATTCTTTTTCTAGCCAAAAAGCCTGCACCTCCCATTCCACTGGTGGAGATAAACTTCTCCACAACAAACACGGAAAAGAAAAGGAAGCGGTACGACCCGACAGCAGGGTTACAGCCCTGTGATTCCACGGGACTTGTGCAAGGGCTGAAGTGTGCCACCCCAAACTGCCTCATGCTTCGGTAGCTGGCAACAAATGAGTCACCAGAAGTAAGCATTATTACATTGCAATTTGCAATGCGTGACATGCATGGTATGTACTGGGTCTCCAAAGGTAACACTAGTGTGCCGCCCAGCTTTCAAATTTGCAGTGTTTTGCATGTGACAGTAGTTGGTGCTTTCAAGGTTTGATGCTTTCCATGCATTGTGTTTTGGCATCGATATGGCCGTTATCCAAAAAACTGTTTCTGGTCGTTAAGGCTGTATTTCTATATCCTTCAGCAGTGTCACAGAGTCCTCCTCGTACTGCGTGAGGGGCTTGTCTGGTTCGCATTTAAAGGGACACTAAAGGCTGAATGAAATTTTGTTTGAAGTGAGAGATCATACGTTTCGTAGCTCTCTTGGCTTTGTTCGACGAGCAGTGATATGTTATTTGCCGAGAAATGAGCAAACATTGCTTGCATTTCTCTCACCCACTTCCCTTTCGTTTTTCCGTGACAGAGCCTTTGCGTCACAAAATTTGAGCGAAGCGCCAGGCCATGGCCGACTACGGCTACGTTCATCTGGCCGAGCAGGCTGGCTTAGGCGGTTATAATTTTTCACCGGCGGAATGAGAAACGTTTTTAGACTCTTGAGCTGCCGGTGTGCCCGCCTACTCCCGGATTCTCATACCTCATCCAGCTGGCTGCAGCGAAGGCTGGTTTGAAGCAACAAGCACTGTTCGAATATCAAACGGGGCGTCCTCGGCTCCCAGCTGGCGCCGCTCAGGAGGACATTTCTCTTCACCTCGTCTGGTGATCACAGGCTTTCAGAACCATGTCATATTATCTTCACTCACGTGGCGCGAACGTAGTGTGAAATAAACACTCTTCACGGCAGTCGTGCTGAGTAGTCTAGTAGGGCAGAGCGACGCATGCTTTATGGATTAGCAACAGTGGCTTGAGGTGAATGGGCCGATTGTCCAGCTAACCACTCGCAGTAAGTTGATTTCACGGGTGATTATGTTCGAACCGGGCACGCATAGCAACATTGTAAACAAAGTGTTACTCTTACTCCTCCGCGCGCGAAGGACGGGATATTGGAAGCTCAGGCGGTTCGCCTAACCACCCGCAGTGCATTTTGTTCCTTTTGGCGGTTTGGTGAAAGGGCTTTAGCACTTCAGCTGCTTCCTGCTGGGTATATTGCTTGCAGAAGCTCAGGCGCTCACCGTCGTATGTTGTCTTCGCTACTTGCGCACGAATGCTTTTCAAAAACTAAACCGAAAGCATGATGGCTGACTGAATAGTGAGGAAAGTAGCCTGCTTTGCAGTGTTTAAAAGCTGTATTCTGCGCGTTTTAGATACGATGAACTCAGGGAAAACTTTGATTTACGTTTATTTGACGTGCTCAACCACTGAGGAACTGTTTATTTCAGGAAAACATCTAGATGCTTCTACAATGAGCTCTCGCAGTACGCCACTTTTGCGACGTCACAAACTGTAGTACCAAAAGCGTACAGGGTTTTGTCCTGTTTTCATGTTTCTGGCTCTTTCTGCCTTATTAAAGAACGGCCAGTTGCGAGAATGGTGTATTTAGATTTTCGGCACGTAATCCATCGATGCAGGCCACCTGGTTTCCACCCTTTGGTGTCCCTTTAAGCCTGGCACCTCATTTTTTGCTGTCTCCGCCAAGCACATCCTTTATGTTCGGTACTGGTTTTGAAGAGCCCTGAGAGAGCAAGGGTGTACAACCCACCGCCCACTTTTTTCTACCAAAGGTCAACATGCATTGTTGCGTATACGCTAGTAAGCTATTTCCGTCATGGGCCCACTTTGTAGACCTACTCCATGGATGAATAAGTATCACTTGCTGCAGTATTATAGAACAGACCGCAACACAGTGGAATTACTTGAAAATTTTTCAAGCAACAAACCTTATCATCGTTCTTTAGTAAAACGTGTTGCTGAGCGAGTTGGTTCATGTTACGTGAATAAGTTTTAGCGCAGCAAAAGACATGGACGGTGAAAAGGACGGGACGGGCGGCATAAAAAAGGACGGTCCCGTCCTTTTCACCGTCCGTGCCTTTCGCTGCGCTAAAGCTTATTTATGTAACTCATCAACGTTGTAGGGGTGCCAATGGACTTGTGCATTGTCGAAAACAGAGCAAGACCCTTTATACGAAACTTAGGTGCAAAAAATTCAGGCTGCTGCCCAGATGACAGCAATGTTCTCATACACACAGCAGCTATGAGGGACTGCAATGACCCGTACCCGAACCTCACTCACTATTTAGCTACTAGTAAACCATGTATATAAATTTGTAACTATGCAAAAGCTAAAGGAGCTCCTTAATGTCCTATTTAAGTACACGAAAAGTGCTTTGCAAGAACATGCCGACTGAAGCACAGCACCATATCCGATGGTGTGAACACCACAAACATGTAGGGCCGTCACTGGAGTAGTGTAATGCAACCATGCAATGGGCTCCCAGTGCATACTATGTGTACACAAAAGCAACTTTCAGTAAATATTTTCTCTATACTCGGGGACAACTTAAGAACAGGAGTGGCTTCTGCGCCTCATCACCGCAGCTGGCAGTTACTCCGCACGGCGCAAAAAGTGCCTTACTGCGACTATTTCCTTGCACAGAGAAAACTAAATTCCAACTTCACAACATTGTAGTTCCTTCAGGAAACTTCAGCCGCACTGCCACCACCTGAGGGGGCAATTCAACATCGGGCCATCGGAGACTCGGAGGACCTGCAAAGCCCGAGCATCCAGGAGCTTCTTCAAAAGGAGTATGATGGTGAGCTAAGAAGCCTTGAACTTGAAGCTTTGAGTGTCTAGCCTCCATATTCAGAAAGCAAAGTGAACTTGTGCCATAAGGCCACCTTTCATAATAATCGGAAAAGGACTGGATTAAGAGAACGCCACCACAAGTTTCAGAAACCTTCCTTAATGCACCCTTTTGAAAGGCACCCTTTGTGAAGCAAGTTACGCACCTGCAAACGAGGCTAGCTAGCACGGGATGTGCCAATCTGCATGCAGCGTATGGGCGGGACTTTACTTGTGCACGAATAAGGACAGATGCCCTAGCGGCAGCTATTTAGAAGCGCTTAGATCAGCCAGCTCCGTCTGTGGCCAGTACCCACAAAAAAAACTTTAAGCTTAACATTGCAGCAAATATTTGATCGCCACTTCTAACAGTAACCCAAATGATGATGTGTTGCGCAACTTTTCGCCACACCGACATCAGGGTTGCCACCTGCCTGACCAGTTTCTTTAAACAGTGGCAGTTGCCGGTCCACACTTAAAACCGACCGTCATTGGCTGGTTTTTTGGTCCTCGTGCTGTGATTATTTCTTTTTTAGAATTTTAAAAGCATTGATGCAACAACTAAGCGGATAAATATATGCCGACAAGTTGAACGAAGGCACGCTAGCACAGAAAATACTAGGGCAAGCACGCTGGCTGAGATGAGGGGGACCTAAGGGAGGAACAAAAAAACGGAGTGCCGCTGCCAGTCAGCAAGTGCGGTTAATTTTTAGTGAAGCACATCCAGAGCAACAACCAAAATGTCTCTAGGAATATGCTACAATAAATGGCACTCCGTGTCAAAGAACATGGCATCATTTTTTCAACAGAAATTAAACATTCTATAAGCCATGCCTCCCGGCCCCCCACCCGGCTGCCAAAGGGCCAGTTTTTTTTTCTTCTGGGAAAGGTGGCAACCCTAACTGACATCATCCCCTTTCTTGAAAGTGTAACTTGTTTAGACGACTGCACCAAAGAGGCCGGTGTTTTGCATGCAGAAAACGCTCCGTTTTTTTTCAGCTTTATCAATGTCTCATGCACGGCACGTGAAATTTGCAAGCTTAGCTAAGCTATCGTTGTAGTCAACAGTGTTGGTAGGGAACCGGAACGCTTAAGGTGGGCCGGAACCTACCTTAAATAGAGCTGGCTTTTCGGGCCGATAAGGTCACAAGCAGGCCTCCTTTCAGTATGAGTTTACTTTTTGAAACATGTCAAGGCACCAAAAAGCGGTGAAGGCAAAAGTTATACTTATGTCAGCTTTGTGAATAGGGGGGTAAATGCTGTTTGGTGCTACAGGCCTAGTCAGGCAACTACTACAGCTTTCATTGTCTACAGCTTTCATTTTTTTCACTACAGCTTTTTTCATTGTTTTGGGAGAAAGCCACCCATGGTTTGCCTCAAAACTATGGCAGTTTTTCTTTGTCTACAGTTTTCAGAGTTTATTGTTTTCATTACAGCTTCCACTGTTTTGTGGGTAACCGTGCATGGTTTGCCTCAAAACTATGGCAGTTTTTCTTTTTCGAAACTGCAAATAAACAAACATGGGGTTTGGACTGACTATGGATAGTACAAATGAATGAGGGTGTATACTCGTATTATCACTCTGAACTTGGCAGTTCTAGATCAGGAGCTTACAGTCATGCCTACTGGTCCTCTCGTAGTGCACCATAGGTATGTCCAAAATATATGTCCCTGGTTAGTGACTTTTGTTAGCCTAATGCTAAAATGTTCACTCATACTGTGCCCCCAAATAGGTACATGTCATAGACGTGATTTCCCTCCTTCCATGCATTGTTATGTTATGAGTAATGGCAGGGTGGCGTGATTTTTGCAGCTATCCAGCCGATGACAGCCCAGGAGAGGGCTGCTATACATGAAGCAACGATGGGCCAGGCTGAAAACATCCAGTGGCACAGCGAAACGCACTGGGAGGCTGACCGCATCAAAGTTCAAAAGAATTGTTCGTTGCCGTAAGCCTGACGGCATTGTGCGCGAGATACTGTACCCCCGACAGGTTTCTACGGAACCTATGTGGTACGGCAGGTATCACGAAGATGATGCTGTCAAGGCGTACAGTGTCGTGATGGCCAGCAGAGATCGTGAGATTTCACTTGGCCACACGGGCCTCCACATCCATCGTGATCACCCCTTCATTGCTGCTTCACCTGACAGACTTGTCTTTGAAGGCAGTGACATTGGCCTACTTGAGGTTAAGTGCTCACATGCCTTCAGGGGCAAGACTGTTGATGAAGCAGCAGCAGCACCCAAGTTTTGCTGTAGGGTTGTTGACGAGGATGTAGAGCTCAAAAAAAATCACGAGTATTACTACCAGGTGCAGGGACTAATGGGTGTGACAGGTCTCCCTTGGTGCGACTTTGTGGTTTGGACAAATGCTGAATGTGTGGCAGCATCCACCCATGTGGAAAGGATTTTTTTGACAAAGTGATGTGGGATGAGGAGATCCTACCAAGTCTCCTGCATTTTTTTAAAATGCAGTGATTGCTGAGAAGCTCACCGGCAGGGTAAAGCGGCAGGTCCCCCTGTATGGGGAACACAAGTACGTTCCCGCTAAATTGAGGCATAAGGCTTGCTCAGTGAGTGCCGCTGCTGGCCAGCAAAGCCCTGTAATGGCACTGTAAAAAGGCCTCTGTGTGTGCTTTGTCGCTGATTCAATCCTGGCCGTGGCAGCTACTTGTCCGATGAAGGTGAAAACAGAGGTCCCCATATGTGGATATCTCAGTGTACGTTACAGGAGCACTGACACGAAAATTTATGTTACACTTTTATTGCTTTTATCAATGCTTAATCGTCTGGCGAACCTGAAACCGCACTTCAAATACTTCAGCGCACGATAGTTAATTCCATTTAACGGCCTGAAAATAGTTTGTTTCAAATTCCCGCGCTTCATCCCGAACGGCGCATATGACAGAATCCCTGACTGACCTCACCGCTTTGTGCGGACGTCACCGGCGCCCGCTTGAGAGGGTGTTGTGCCCGCTCGCCGCTCGTGGGGCCGCGCGCGTGAAGTGACGTCACGAGTTTTTGACGAGCGCTGTCGCGTCACTTCTTTTGACTTCACGGGGTGATGTCACGCTGATGTCCATTTGCTGAGTGCCGCTCCGCGCGCTGCTTCGTCGGCGCGATAAATGAGATCCAATTGAACTATGTTCTTCGCGTCGCAGGCCGCTCATATTTCAGCCAGGGTATTCTGTTGAGTGAAGGAAGCGAACTGTGCAATAATATTAACGCCGAAAATTGGTGTCAGTGCTCCTTTAAAGATCCCCAGGTAGTCGAAATTAAAGGGACACTAAAACTTGAATGAAATTTTGTTCTAACTGAAAGATCACACGTTTCGTAGCTTTCTGGGCTTTTGTTCGACGAGCAACGATACATTATTTGCTGAGAAATAAGCAAACAAAGCTTGCATTTTTCTCACCTGCTTCCCTTTTATTTTTTCGTGGCGTGGCCTTTGCATCACAAAATAGTTGCGAGAATGGTGTATTTAGATTCTCGGCACCGTAACCCATCGATACAGGCCAACCTGTTTCCGCCCTTTGTTGAATCCATCGATACAGGCCAACCTGTTTCTACCCCTTTAGTGTCCCTTTAATTCATAGGCCTCCACTACTGCACGTTTCATACCCGGGGTGTAGCTTTGGAGTGTACAACTCCCACATTTAAAAACTGCAAGTCGTGTTTGTAGAATAACCAAAACAGCCAGCAGCCTTCCATCACAAGCCTAGTATCTACGATGTGACCGACTGTGCTTGCGTCACAAGCAGCACGTACCCACTGTGGGGATTGCCTTGTGGTAACCGTCTTAATCCTTCCAGAGGTAGCGCGATATAGTTGTTGCTGGCTACAGTGTTCACTACAACTGTATATTGCGGGAAAGAAGAGCCACCCTGGCAAAGGTGGGCGATGACACGACAGGGTTGAATTAAAGGAGCCATGAATACAAAATACAAGTTGGGTTTATTAGAAAGACTGCTTACGCTGCTGAGCACGAGGTCGCGGGTTCGATTCCCGGCCGCGGCGGCCGCTTTTCTGATGGAGGCGAAAAGCAAAAACGCCCGTGTGTACGAGATTTCGGCGCACGTTAAAGATCCCCAGGTGGTCAAAATTAATCCGGAGCCCTCCACTACGGCGCGCCTCATCGCCTGAGTTACGTCGGCGCGTTAAACACTTCAATCAATCAAATCAAGACTGCTTAGTCCCGATAACAATGATCTAACAAATAACGCAGATATTAAAGAAAATGTGTGAAGCAGTCGCGACCCCCTAGCCAATTTCCTGCAACTTTTCTATGACGTCACGGAACCTTGTTTGTGTGATTGGCGGCCGCCTATGACCTGTCGCGACGACACATGACTGGACGTCTGTAATGGGGCCTCTAGTTCCATTTGACCGCATCACTTGAATGCTAACGTGCAGTTAACGCACTGAAAATTATGTTTTATTGTTGGCCCGTATGACGTCATTCTTGCTCATAACGCGTCACTGTGGCGCAAAATTTGAAAGTTTTTAAATACTTCTTGCTTTTTTTTCGTTAAAAAAACATCTCTTGTGGCTTTAATGGAGCTGAGTGAGATACTGAATCCTAGTTCTTTCAAATTAAACGAAGTTGTATTTTCTCTTCATGGCTGTTCTAGGCATTTCATATGAGCGATGTCACGGCGATGCCCCGCAACTGACGCCAACCTTTTTTTTTAATCCAGAGCGTGTAAGAGGAGAAGGCTTAACTGAAGTCAACCTTTTTTCCCCCAAACCGTAAAAGGAGAGAAAGGAAATATAGGCTAGCCACCCCTCTCCGGTTCACTTGGCCATGAAAATTTTATGAATTTTGAAATGGGAGGACAGGGTGGGAGGTATGAAACACCCACTAGTTCAGTGCTCTTGCATATGAAAGAATACTAATGTCATGTGCTGTGTTGTATAACAAAATGTAATTTGGTTAGATATGTATGTACAGGTATTGAGTGTTGCTTCAGTGTCGCCAAGCAGATGTTGCCGTTGCCACAGTGATTTTGGCAAGTGCTACAGACTTCCCATTGTTAATGAGTGCCTTGTCATCCATCATGCAAGTGTGACACGAGTTTTGTGCATAATTATTGAAATGAGCACGGTATAGGTAAGCTGTATTCGGAAGATGTACTTTTTGCTTCGATTCTGTGTATTCCATAGTGCCCCGGCTTGCTGGCCTCTGGGTACAGCAGCAGCGCAAGTGCAAAGCTCTGCTGTAGAAGCCGGGCTATGGCGGCTTGCTGGGCAGACAGCATTGCGCAGGTGTGGTGTGTTGTACTATCATTTTTTTTCCTGTTTGTGCTTGTGCTATACGCAAGTTTTGTGTGAGAACACACGACACAAATGATGGGGGTACCTGCATACAGCTTTGCCGTGAAACCGCTGTCTTACTTGGCTTGTGGCAGTCTCCTGTCACAAGCCAAGCGTTTTTCAATGAGGCTAGCTTTGTCATTGTTGTCATCAATCATTGTCATTGTTATAGCAGAGCGGTGTACAACCAGATTGTTTGCGCAGTTCGTTGTCGATAAGAAATAAACACGACATTGTGGTTAGCTTAGAAGCGCCTGTTGTAGAGTGCAGTCTGACAGAATCCAGTCAACGTAAACATGCATGCTCTGATTGCATGCATAAAAGACGTGCAAGCACATTTCAGCAGCATAAACTAGGTTCAAGTGGAACAGCAATTTATTTGCAACAAGTACATAGAAAAGCTGGAAACAATATGTACCACAGCTTTTTGCTGTACCATTCCACAATTTGAAACACTACACAGAAAAGACAATACGTAACATTTTACACTAACTGTTAACATTTCAGTGAAATTTATAGAAAAGACAAAATACATAACAGCTTTCATTCAGAATTTTACAGCACTAATATATGTACACAAAGAGATCCAGTAAAATCAAATGAACATCTTTTGATGGCTCTTCAGAATAAGCAAGAATTTCGTCCCTACACTGACAGATAGCAACGAGAACGCAGAATACTCAAAGCAGCACTGCCTGTATGGCATTGCCTGCCATGTCACACTTTCCAATGGGAAAAGTACGGAAATCTAGTTTGGCCGTTAAAGTGCAATGTGGCGAACACAAGCAGACGCACCCCAAGGTCACTGTGCAATATCCACATGCTCTCTCCATTCTTCTCGTTCTGTGCTAGTGCTCACTGTTGTTATACACAGACGCAGACATCATGCCTGCATGCCCCATCTACTGCTTACGAAATATAAGCTGTTGACACTACAACACTATGCGGTGTCACGCTTTCCGGTGCGAACAGTAGGGATGCCTAGTTTGGCCGCTAATCTGCTGTATGGCAAGCTCCGGGAGACATGCCGCTATTTCACTGCAATCTCCAGAAGCTTTCTCTCCACTATTTTTGTTCTGTGATATCACTCACTTTGTTGCAGAACAACACACCTTTTCAGATGGAGGAGAAAAGCAAAACTGCCTGTGTGTCGATATTTCGGCACGTTAAGAATCCCCAGGTGGTTAAAATTAATTCCGAGCCCTGCACTACGGCACGCCTCATAATCCAGGTAAAGCTTCGGCACATTAAACCCCCATAAAAACACTTGCGCTTGAGAGCTCCCTCAGCTAGGCCTGATTTAGTGGGAGCTTGCAATTATGGGCTGCTGGAAATTGCAGAGAAGGGCACATGACCGAAAGATTCCGTCTGCAATGTCTAACATATTTATAGGGATGGGCCTGTCCAGAAAGTGAAATTCTTTTATTCTCCTGATCACCCTCTCAACGTGAATGCGTGCACTGGCAATCTTTCTTGTTTTGATTACTTGTGCGCAAGAAAGCTGTGCACCCTTTTTGAAAGGTGGCATATGGACAGTTATGGTTGGAGGCAAGACGGCATCCAACCGAAACCCCTTGTCAACCATCACGGCATCCCCTGGTTGGAGGAGGTCGACGAGGCCACTTTTTTCTACTAGCTCACTGTCGCTTACATGGCCACCCCACAAATTTGGCACAAAAGATATATATCCATCTGGCGTCACCCCTACAAGTGCTTTGCAAGTATTATAGTGCTTGTAGGGGGAAAATGTTTGTTTCTGAGCTTTGAGACGAGAGGATTTCTGTATCCTAACCTCCGTGCAGTCCAGCACTACTCTAGTGTTCGAGAAGTCCTTAAAGGAGTTCGGCATGTGCTTTTGTACTTCGTTTAGGGCTGGAAACTTCGTCAGAGCCACTAACTCTTTGTCCAAGAAGTTGACCCAGCTGCAAAAAACACGGCTCAGAGTGGCTTCCGAAATGCCAAACATTCAGCCGATTTCTTTCGCGCACACACCCGTTCTGAGGCAGTATAGCACCATGAAAAAGCTCTTCCCTTTTCGAAAGAAGTCTTTCTTTCGACTGCCCCATGCCCCCCTCCCAGTAAGACATCTTTCCGGCATTTGGTTTGAGGTGTTCATAAGGACATCGAATTGCCCCTTGCTCTGCAGGCCGGTGTAAAACTTAAATGCTTTTGGATGGACAGTATCTGCGGATAATGTGCAGGACTTCAATCGTTTGCACTTGGCCTCCAGTTCCTCGACCCTCTTCCTGAGAACCATACTTTCCTCTGCAAGGTTGGAGTTGCACACGTCATGTGCAGGTTTCTTGGCTGACTGGGAAGTAGTTGCTGCAGCACCAGCTCGGAGAAGTAGCAGGGAGGCAGCAGCCTCAAGGTCGTCTGACGTGGTAGCACCTGCACATTGTAACAAAAGAGCTCGTAACTATGTACACTAACTTCATGGTTCGTATTTCAGCAGCAGTGCAACATACTAACCGATGTTCGGAAGGTGTGTTTCTTGAGAGTCCATGTCGTCTACACTTAGGTCAGCTGTACGGAAGAAAAAAAGTGCCACATGGCAGGCAAGTCACTAAATAAACTGCAACATACGACTTGTTGCGAAGGAGGCCTTACATATTCGCTCTAAATGCTGGTGTTGAGAGTAGCATCACCGCAAAATACTAACCTGTGTTGAGAAGGCACGCCCCGTGACTGAAAATGCTTTGGCCATCTGTATAAGGATGCGGATGTTGCATAGCACTCAAGTCCCTGAATAAACATACCGTTTTGAAAAACAATAAACCTGGTGTATTCACCTTTTGGAAAGGTGTCGTCTCGTATCTTCTCTCCCTTTTGTGTAGTGTCTTGGCCTAAAGAAACCAAGAAGTTATTCAGGCAGGCCTACACAGCTGGATGAAAATACTGTGGTGTGAGCCATTTCACACAATAAACATTGTTTCGAATATGCCGGTATATTTGTTTTCTACTATGAACACTGCTGATGTTAAAAGGTAAAGCACAAACTGGTATTAGTACATTGCAGCCTTAATCTATTGAAACAAAAAACGTAGCAATCTGCGCAAAAAAAAAACGGGCAGCAAAGCCACAACTTATTTTGGTCTAACGGTAATCACAGCACACACACACACACACAAAACTGCGTAAATTTCGCAAATTCCCATTGCTGGCTAGTGCAAAAGATGCTGTTCCGCTATCCTCGCAGTTCATTAGGCAGTTTTAGCATATCGTTACCATGTTTGCGTTACCGCAAGCCGCTGGCGACGGTGAAGCCTGTGCCGGTAAGTTACCGTTCGCGGTAACTCTCGCGCTACGCAGTTGACTCCCGCAAACACGGTAAACGGTAACGTAAACACGGTAACGCTATGCTAAATCTGCCAATTGTCGGAGTGCATGCATTCCAGCGAAAATGTAAGTAATCAGTTTTACCTGGCTGCGGCGCAGTTTTCTTTCTCGAGCGACCTGCGGAACGGCGATAGCGCTCTAGCGCTTGCCTTTTTTCAAACTCGTCCGTATAGACGAAGACCGAGGGTACAAAGTCCGGGTGCCTTGGCGAGTACGAAGGCGCTCCTGTAAAGCACAACCACGGTGAGCGCAACAAAATCGAGGCTTGGGCAGCGCACGCTCAAACACGACGCACGTGTAAGTACATTTTACTCGAGACCGCGCCACAGAGCCGCGGACTTCGACGAAGCTGAGCAGGTAAGGGTCTACCTCAACACAGTGCGCACATGTAAAGAGTCACCCTTATAAAATACTAATAGACTGCAGCAAGATACTTTCAACGCATGCAACAGCCCTCGCTTTTTGTTGGGTAACACGTCGCGAGATATATGCTTGCAGCGGCCACAATAAAAGCTGCACACGCGCTGTTTTTTGACCTTGTTGCACAGCGTATGAACGCACATACCTCTCACGAAGTGCTTTCCACAAAGCCGTGGAGTAGGCAGAAGGCTCCCAGGGCTTCTCAGTTTCAGACTGGCGTCTCACAGCCCTAATCCAGGCTTCTCGGCGTTGCCTGTCGCGCGTAGCTGATGGGAAGCGAAAAAAAACGCTCCTCTCTTGTCACCCTTGGCCCGAGAGGTGCACTTGTACGCAGCGCAGGAAAGCGGCATTGCATTCAAACGACACAAAAGTGGTTAGATATTTGCAGTTCACGTTGCCTGACGAATGCTTGGGCCTCAGCCGAGTATCGGTGGGACGCTGCAGACGGATGGTGCAGTGGCCATCCAAACAGTTTCTCGCGTTTGCCGCTAGGGCTTCGCGCATGCGCAGTGGCGTCTTGAAAAAGGCGGATTGTCAAGCCTCAAGTTAAGCCAAGATCGAAAATCATGAGTCTATGTCACACAATCAGCTCCTTGTTGGCCGAACGGTTGCAGCGCCAGTGTCCCCTCTAGTTTCATTAGCATGAAACTTTATGCCCTGTACCACCCGTGAATAGAATAGGCTGGTTGCTGAAATTGTAGTGCGCCATCTGCAATCATGTATTTCCGCAATCAAGATACTCAAACAGTACAACATTCCCCTGTATCTGTTTAGTGTTCAGTTTGAGCTGTTTGGGAGCTTCCCTTGCCCAGTGGTATGCAGTTTATTGTAAATTTGGCTTTGCTTTTCCCAATTGTTGCTTTTCAGTGCACTCCGCATGTTGATTTGATGTTATATTGAGTGCACAATTTGTTGCCTTTGAGGTTCGCCATTTATGCTATATTTATTGCCGTATTATTCTCCAATGCAAACAAAATTCGTTCGTCGGCTCGTTGTATGCGCGTTATCTTGCATAGTTTCCTAAAACTAAAGCAGTTTGCCTTTTTTGTATACATTATGCCTGTTCGCTCCTGCCTAACGCTTCTTACGGGAAACTTTCAGCATCCTAGAAATAAATAAATAAAATAACCGTGGACATTACGGATATCATACAACTGATACTAAGCACATATTTTTTTGTTTCCCGTACTTTCCTCACACAAAAGAAGCAGGTAACAGAATGCCCTCACCGCAAGTGTTTTGGTTAAAGAGTAAGCTTTCATTATTTCATGCTTACTTTTCTTTGAAAAAGCTGCCTGCTGATCAAAACACATGAATTAATGATATCCTCTGTAGTGCTTACAAAGCTTTTGAAGAAAAGTTTTACGCACTGGCAAAATGGTTGAAAATTCCTTCGAGTCGGTAATTATTATGTCTCATAAAAAATCAGCGCAACATTGGTTATCGTGTTTCAGCTGGGGTGCTAGCCTTCAGCAACAGGGCAAGTCACATGAAGTGAGAGTACCCGACAAGCATGAGACGTGGTCGCGTCGCACCATTTTCCCTGTGACCGGCCCGAGCCCGGCTGCCTATTTTCGCACCCCCTCCCCTGCGCCACTTCCTACCTGCAAGAGGTCTAAAAATTCACGTTTCCTCGATGGTGCTGTAGTCATATGGGCATACAACGGGCAATATTTCACCTCAGCGCTCGCCCGCATTACAGATCTCTTGCCTGGGGCCGTTCTAATAACACCAAATTTGTTGACAGCATTCACTTCGGAACAAAACATGCAACATTTGGAGCGCACTCAGAGATTACGATGAAAGGGATACACTTCCTATTGACTAATCCCAGCCGCCAGGAAATAGTGGGGAACGTTCTTTAGGTGCTACCGGAAGCCCCTGACCAGCTCCTGTTCCGCCAGTTCATGTTTCGGCCGGGTGCAGAGGATGATCAGCGAAGGATGACCAAAACTTTACTTCGCGCACATCACGAGAACCACGAGGGTTTTTATGTGATCACGTGGACTTTGACATCCTTTAAAGCGGTACCCCACCAGTCCACTATAAATAGCAATCCCATCCTAATTGAAGTTCCCAATCATCCACTTCTGTGCCTGCGGTGATACCACATTGGACACTACCGGAAAAGCTACAATACACCATGGCACCATACATGTCGTGGCTACGGGCAAGACCACGAAAACTGCACGTACGATACAACGACGTCGAAGCGAACACACGCAAAAAAGTTAAGAAACATTAGCGTATGGCAGCAATTCTAGGCGTGCGTATTGAAACAGTCAGGTGAGCCCTCTCTCCAAGTGCCCTTAAAACCACGAAGGCCACTCTCCAGAATTCACTTAAGCTTGCTACGAATAATGTCGTGGGTCACATCTCCCCAAAGCGCTGGTGTCGCGCACTAAACTTTCCTCAATACCATATAGACGTCGCCTTTCTACAGGAAACCGAAATCACAATTCCTACACACACAAAAAGATCGTGCAGTTATTCGGGAACAATTATTGGAGTTTTTTTACCGTGGCGGACGTAAAAGTGGGGATTCAGCCATTCTCAAAAAGGACCAAGAAGTTGCCAAAACTGTCGACTCCAAACTGGCGAGAGATTCCCACATTGGCATGGTCGATGCGATCGTGGGGAGGTAGTTCACCCGTTTCATGTGCACGGGCTAAAATGCTTGATACTCCACTCTCTCCTGCTATCCCCCACAAACCAGTTTTTTTGGGGTGACTAACTGCATCCTAAATGCAGGGGACCGGCCATAGAGAAGAGGTTTAAGGTCCACTTATGAGATTAGCAGCCGGGTGCCCGGGCTGCGCGTGAGAACCCGCCGCTCTGTCTAGCGACGTAGCACTGCCGACACGGCACTGCAGGCGTCGCTAATTCGTCGCATCCCGCACGGGAGACGGATTGTATGGCCCACCGCATCCCCCATTGAGAAAGCAGACACCACCGCCGGATTCCCGGAACGTCCACTCGACGCGCGGAGGTGGTGGGATTACCGGCGTTTCCATTGTCGTCGCGCCCCGGTCAGCATGACGCACTGTCGCCGTTTTTCGCTATCACCCCGCGGGGTCGCCCGAACTTGCTCTTCTTCGAGCGTGCCGTTGACCCGAAGATGGCGGCGCCTCATTGAATATTCCGTGGCGTGCTGAGCGACAGCTGTCTACGTGAATTTAGGCACTCCCTTGCGCTGCACGAACGCTACAGGGGCGCTCCCGGGAGAGGGTGATCTCGAGGTTTTAAAAGTCCGAACTTGGCTGTTGGAAATCGTTCTCTTCTGAGCACCCAGCTGGCAGTTCCCGGACGGGACAAGGAGTCTCGACCGTTAAAGCTAGGTTGGGATTTGCGAGCCCACTAGTCGAGGTTAAGATCGCGTCGGAGGTTTAGGGTGCAGCGCCGCACCGGGCAACTAGACGGATCTTGCGGCGAGACAGGGTCTCGGCCGTTGTTTCTCGAGTGGTTTGTGTACGCTCCGGGAATAGGAAGAGTTAGACGAAGTTGAGGAGCTCGAGTGATTTGTGCGCACTCGGAGCTAGCGTCGAGCTGAAGTTTGAAGTTTTTTTTTATTTCTCATGTACCCAGTTTTCGTACTGTAAATAGCTGTATATAAACTCTTCGTTTCATTTATTCAACCCCAACGCCTTGAGTTCCTCAATTCGACCACCACCTCCAAGAACTTCAACACCATCGTCCAGCCAGCCTCCAGCCAAATAAACCGGAGCCCGGGTGATTGGCTTCCTGATCGACACCGGACTTCGGGGAAACGATCTTTACTAGCGCAGCCGACATGATTTGGCAGAAGAAATCACCAGGCCACATCCAGCGGCAGCAAGCAGAAGCAAGCCGCCTTCATCAGCGGCGGCCGCCGCTCCTCGCGGAGTGGAGCGAGCAAAGACAGCGCACGGAGCCGGCGACGCGGCAGCCGACCACCAGAGGTGCGGGTGAGTGGGATTTCTTGCGCTTCGTTGTGGCGGTGTAGGCTGAGTCTGGGGTTGCATGGTAGTCATGCGGAGCATGTTGGGGAGCATGGCTGCTGGAGGGGTGGTCCAAACGGAGTCTGAAACAATTATTATTAGACGAATGGAGTTGAAGTTTCAGGAGCGAAAGAGAAAAGCAGAGCGCGAAGCGGAAGAGCCAAATAGAAAAGCAGCGCAAGAATTTAAAGGCGCGTGCAAAAGCTGAAGCTCGAATCTGAAGAGCGGTTGCGAAGGTATGAGTAGCGGGAGCGGAGAAGAGAAGTTAGACGCCCTTGCGCTCGGACACCCGCGAGCAGAAACAATGGGGCACAGACCCGGCTAGTTGTATAGCTACAGCGAGTTGAATGGTTCCGGCCAGTGTTTGGAGGTTGTAAATTGCGATGACAAAGCAAGCAGCCGTGACTCCCTACACGAGGCTAGCATTTCCGCCGATGTCGAACGCGTGGAGATGGACATTGGGATGAGGAACTACGAAGTAAGCGCGTCCGGGGATACCGTAGAGCGGTGTTTGTGAAGTGATGCTCGAACATGACCAGCAGCCTCGCAGGCAAAGTTTGGGAATGGAGGTGCAGCGCATGAGACAGAACCCTTCGAACAGGCCCAGTTACGCGCTGACAGCAAAGTTGAATGGGGGCAGCCCGTTTTTCAATTTGAAGCCGCGCGAGAACGAGATAGGCGGCCGTGGCTGCGCACGGGAACCGAGCGGCTCAGCCGTGAACAGCTGCATGGAAAGGGAGGCGAGCGCGCGGAGTGTTCAAGCGAGTGCGTCCGGTATAGGAGCAGAGTCAAGGGGTAGCCCCGTTGTCGCAGGTGTAGAGCCGCCAGCTGCTTTTGCACCGGACACTGCGCTAATGCATGCTGAACTTGCTGGCACGGGCAGTACCCAAATTCTAATCGGTGGAGACGAGGAGACTGGAGTCGCGCAGGAAAGTCTTGGGGCCCGCCGCGCTCCCAATTACGCTCGAAAGTTGCACGAGAAAGCGAACTCCGTGTCGGGCGTTCAGGAGCTCGCCCAGAAGAGAAAGGAGATAGAAGACGAGAAAGCACGTGACGAGTCGGAGCGAAAATGAGACGGAGTTGAAGATCAGGCTGAAGAAAAGCAGGAGAGTTAAAGCCGGATAAGGGAGCTGAGAAGGTAGACTGGGTTGAACATGTAGAAAATGGAAGAGGAAGTGAGAGAGAACACGAGAAGACGGAGGATGAGGAGCTCAGAACGTTTGAAGAGGGGGGAACGATACGGAGATGGCGCGTGGGTTTGGTAGTCTTGATGGTGAGAGTGTAACCGAGGAGGCCGATGGAGAACACGAAAACGCAGGCGTGGAGACTGCGAAACCAAGAATAAGAGCTCCCGAGGAGGTTGTGAAGGAGAGGAAAAAACCGTGTGAGGAGGCAGCTACAGTTGAAACGAGGAACGAGACGCAATCGGCGATCTCGCGAAACCGGTGGCTGAGATAGAGCTTAGTAGCTTTAGTGTTGGTTGCGGCCATTACCGAGATTTAGTCGGGAGCCGCGCTGGATGGGTCGGGAGCCGCACTAAGCTCTGCGACCTGGCAGTCGGGAGCCGCACTAAGCTCTGCGACCTGGCAGTGTGTCACAGGCCCTAGTTTGAGTTGTGCCAGGATGAGTGCGTGCTGGGACAGCCGAAAGACTGTCTTTCTCAGGCCGCTGCCCTGAATGCACCTAGCGTGCACGCGCGGTTTTTGTGTAATGACAGGTGCTTGTGAGGTTGTTGTTGTGGGGCAGTCTGTGCGTAGGGGAAAGAATGATCCCGAGAAGGTCGTCGCGTTCGCGGGCCGACATTCCGCTCCAACGTCAACCCTTCGCTCACGCCGCCAGCACGCGGCATTGCTGTACGTTAGGGCATTGGAGAGGCATGGACGCGTGGCCTATGGGGCAGGAAACGGTGTCGCATTTTGTGATACCACTCCGTCTTCCCCGAAGTTGTGTTCGCCTCATGGGGCTAAATTGTCGAGACTTGCGTTGACATTGCAACGCTACGCGGTCTGGATCATCTGCAGAGGGGGCTGGAAGTACGCGAATGCACTCCCCTGCTTTCAGATTGTTGCTTGGGGAGGCTAGTAGTATTGAATTGCCTCCGAGCCTTAACACCGCCACGACGGACGTGAACGTTCCCGTTCACCCGTCCTTTTTCGTTGGTGTGTGTGTGTGTGTGTGCCGCGGTTGTGCGCGACGAGAGGCCTTGAGTGCTCGATCCGTGCACCGAATTGATCGATCCGCGCACCGAACTGAACTTTCTGTGCACCGCAAGTGAGCGACAGCAGAGCCGAACATTCTTGAAGGAACGTTATCAGGCTACGCCGTCAAGGAGGACATTTGCGCGCGTGCGCATAGTGGCAATGCAAACTTTCTTAACGTTTTATTTTTGTAGACTGCAAATGCCCATGTCTTACCAGTCCTTATTCCTTTTGTTTTGTTGTGGTCTGCCGAATGATTGTGTGTGTGCAGTATAGCGTGCATCAGTGTTTAGGTTGAGTTGTCTCGTTGTTCGTGGCGTTTACGCGCTCCGGAGACACTACCCAATTTCTTTTTACTCGCCACTTAGTGTTGTTAGCATTTTTTTGTGGTGTTTCCGGTTTGCTAGAGTATTCCGGTCCCTGTTGACGGCTAGTGAATAGGTTGTGTTTGTAGTTTAGGTGAGAGAGGGTTCAGATCAGCTGCAGCAATAAGGGGGCTCATTTGGGGTTATGCATAGCTCCTTCCACGTGTTTTTTTTTTCGTGTGTTTGTTCCGATGTTATTCCGGAAGGAGACATAAAACGAGTGTGCCTTTTAAATTCTTTTAGGATTTACTGAACCAAGAGGTCCGGTAACCCTCTTAAAG
>JABSTR010003758.1:0-62664 GCA_013339765.2 Haemaphysalis longicornis | reverse complement strand
CCCTTCCATTTTATCCTGCTTAGGAGAATTTCTCTCACCAGCATCGGTAGACTTAATAATCTGCTTATTGCGACACCTTCTTCTATTTCATTTCACCAGCTTTAAACCCAACTGGTATCAGTAGCATTCAAGTGCACACATTAATGGTCCTAGTAGTTCGATTCCCCAGCTAGATAGTAGTCAGGTGATCACAACCGAACATTTCCCACACCACACAGCAGCTAAATGTATATTTCTAAGAATGAGCGGCACTACTGCAGACAAAATAAGTCCGAACACAGATTGAGAAAATGGCACTATTCATGCCTACTGCCACCAGCAAACTCTTCCCATTGCTACTAGTTAATTTCATTTTGACACTAATAATGATTCATGTACAGCACTCCCTTTGGACTGCAGGTTACATCGAAATGCCTTATTTAGATAAGACAGCTGGGCTCGGCCAGATGCTGTGAGAGGGTATTTTTTGCAGCAATTTAAACAATGTGCACGGGCACGGCTTCAATATGCACCATTATTACAGCTTCTTACACTGCGGAACAAGATATAATGCAGGTTTTCATGGAAATCGGTTTGCTTCTCACAGAACTACAAATGCCTACCACTTTATGTGGTTGCCAGGAACACAATAGCAGCTGCAGAGTGTTTGGGGGGAGGGGGCATGCTGATCTACCACAGGGGCAGGCACAATGTTTCAGGGTCAGGAAAAAACAAAGCAGACATGAGTCTAGTCTCCTTTGCTGTGAACCACTGCGCCGGGCACAGAAAAAAAAATAAAAGGAAGGCGACCTTTAAGTAACATTTTGTTTTAATCCTGCATAGCCTTGACTGCCCTTTCCCTTCGCACACCCCTCTGGATGTGGCTAACTACCATGCCAGAACTGGTCTCTACCAGAAAGCTAAGACCATAGGCAGTTGCTGTTTCCCTTTTAACAGTTCTGGAGATGGTGAGCCAACACCCCATGGGTAATCTCTGCCAAACTATTGTGCCGATAAGCAATCACTTTCACATCACCAGTGAACGAGGCAGTGAGAAAAAAAAGCCTGCGTTCTTGTGACGTTGCAGCACACAATCAGCCAGCCTTCTGCTGCTACCGCATCTCCCTTTCAAAATCCAAGAAACAGAAACACATTCCTTCAAACACAACAACTTATGTTTGAGTTACAACTGCAGCTTTCAAAAACCATTCAGGCAGCAGTACATTACATTCAAAAACAAGAGGCACATTTGAAACCAACAACCGTCTGTGT
This sequence comes from Haemaphysalis longicornis, assembly GCA_013339765.2. Lineage (NCBI taxonomy): Eukaryota > Metazoa > Arthropoda > Arachnida > Ixodida > Ixodidae > Haemaphysalis > Haemaphysalis longicornis. Next base: position 61,413 of record JABSTR010003758.1, on the reverse strand, counting down.
TTTTCAGTGGAATGTTTTCATATGATGGTAAATAAAGAATGCTTTAAGGGACACTGAAGTGTTTGTAAACATTGCGGGATTACGAGCGGAAATTGTAGTCCGGAGTTCCTAGGCCCTATTTCGACTACTCTGAGCGCGTTTACGCGAATTTATTTAGTAGACAAATCCATTCGAAAATGCTGTCCTCCTCTCTGCACGCTCGCCCATTTTCTGTGGCGTTTTCGTGTGACGTCAGCAGGAGATGAGCTGGCAATTGGGTGCGCTACTGCATGGCTCGCCAACCTTCCGACCGAGTAGGTCAGCCCAGCGTTTAGTCCGCCCGCCGGCGGGTCGTCGCAATTGGTTCGCTCAGTTGAAACGAAGCCAGGACACAATTGTGAATGGAGGAATGTGCCTTTCTTTACTTCGTTAGTTTGTACACTGTATCTAGCTTCAAGTCAAGGTCGCTTCACACAAACGCACATGCGACGCTTCGCTGAAGACTGGTATGCCAGTAGGAAAATATCAGGCCTCTTGAAGGGGGGAGAAGAGTGAGCGAAGTCAATATAGGTACTAAGGAAATAAAATCAACTGATATTTTACCGTACAGCGTAGAACTAAGGTGCGGGAAGCACTTTTTTGTGCTGGGCGAACAAGCACAGCGGTCAGCAGCACGACTACGCATCTGCGAACGCTTTTCTGTCTAAGAAATGCAACTGCTAGACGTGAGATATTGTGGAAACTTGGGGGACGCTTACTGCACGAGCGCAATACAACAAATAGTCACCTACGCTGCTTGAAATGCTAAAACTAAATAAAAGTGTAAACTGGTTTTACATTATATACCTTATATTTCGAAGATCGGCAGCGCTCGCCCGTGGCCGAGTGGTCTGGAGCGCTAGGTATGTCATCGCAAGTGTTTTGCAAGTCACGAGTTCGAATCCCCGCAGGAACATGCTTTTTTTTATAAGTTGACTTTTATGTTTTCTGCCGATGTTTTCTATACTGAGTTCATCTTTTTTTGGGCCGCAACATTCATTGCTCCACGACTCTAGTTCACAGAACGCGCGCAGGCTGACACTGGCGCGCTAGCAAGTTCTCGGCATGCTGTTGCCGAAAGCACCGACTGCTTGCGGGCAGTGGGCACAGGCCAGAATGAACAGACCCTTGGCCTGGTGCGAACACGCTTTTTATGATAAAGGCATGAGTGAGGAAAGCTCCAAATATGGGGGAAAAGCCCATTTTGTGGCTTCATTTAGCATCCCTGTTTGCCCTAGCTTTGTCTCTGACCATATTTGCACCAGGCCCTTTTTTGTTATGGGCGAAAGTAATTGTTTCATGAAACATCGGGTACGCTCTGGAAACGGTCACGTAAGACAAAGTCGCTGATGCTAGTTGGCCAGTGTCGCGTGAGAAACCCCGAAAGTATCCAGACTGCTGTACAGCTATAATAAGGACGGTGCTCACAGTACACCTGTTTACTGCACCATTCTTACTGCTATAAAAATGGCCGCGTATCTGCTCCTTTCGTTGCAAATGTCGACACAAGACGTTAGTCTTTGTCGACATTTGCCAAGTAAATGCCTTCCCTTCGCTTTTCCAGCTCACCTCTCATGTTCCTTTCACGTCCGCGCTTCTCCCAAGGGAAACACGTAAAGGCTTGCTCAAGCCTATTTAAATTTACCGCGTTTCTCTGCTGTAGGCCGGTGCCTCGATGCCAGCGCTGCCGTACGACGGAGACGTGCGTGAATTGAGGCACCCTACTTCAATGTTTATAGTACCGCGTTTCCCTTGTCCACGCGAGTTCCAAGCAGAACGTGGAACCTATCTAGTGGAACCTTTCGCAACTGTTGCCACTTGATTTCTTAAAATGCCGCCAGAAGCTATAGTGGCATGGGTGCCAGCAGGCGATGGCGGAGTGAAAATTTTTTTGTTAGTTTATGAAGTATTTTATCTCGCACAAATCAAACATGTATGATTTTGTACAAAGGAACGCTGCAAATATCACTTCTGCATTAATTTGTTGTCTTACATTTGCACAATGTCTTGTTGTTCTTCAACAATCTTGACAAGTATGAACATTAAACCGAACTTTAGACGGCCACATTTAGCTCTGACTATATAAGACTATTGCGCAAACGTTGTGTTACTTTGGCCGGGTGGCTGAATCGAGTCACGGACAGACACAGACAGACACAGACAGACCGAAATTTCTGGGTTTAAGTAGCCCGAGAAACACTATCATCTTTAAAAAGAATTGTGCCCTACATTTAAGCGCAATAGCTCATTCGCAAGCTCATAAGTCCTGCCTAACTTGTGTTTGCTTTTGCTGACCTCAGCCAATTGCATGACTGTGCATAATACACCATAGGTTCTAGTGTGGGAAAAGCAGCTAGGGTGTCACATGGCCATTCTCTGTTTTCCTCATCATTCAGCTTATTTGAGTGAAGTCTGCGTTGAAAGTGGTGTCAGTGTTATTCTAAAGTGGCAATCTTTCGGACATACTGAAGTTGCATTTTATCTTAATGGCCCTTTTAAAGTGCTGCCAAGTGTCACCGCAAGAGGACATATGCAAGCGTGGTTCTCTCTTCTTACTGTGGATGGCAAGTGCATCTCTCAGAAGTGATTTCGCCACTTTCTACAATGCATGCGGCAGGCACTATGATGTAATACTTTTTATACTGTTTTTCATTCCAAACAATGAAAGTCTTTCACTCAGCACCTCTAAAGCTGCAGCTACAGTGCCATGAAACTGTAATCAAAAATTTGCCACTGTTAATTTAAGTTACATAATTTTGATGTCAATATATCAAAACTGCACTACAATCAGAAAGAAATCTGAATTTTACGTACCAACCAAAGCTCTGGCCTCCTCCCTTTCCTCCTTAAGCCGCTTCACTTTCCCCTTCGCCGCTTCGAGCTCCTGCTCCAGGGATGAAATTTTTTCCTGTGCGGCCTCCAGCTCACCCTCTTTGCCGCAGCTGCACTTCCGCTGAAAAAACAAGCGAGTACAGTTGCCAAGAAAAAAAAAAAAAGTCCACACATCTGCTTGTGTAGCTGCGAATTTCAACAAAATACGAGGACTTCTGCCGCCCCTGCCAAGACAACTGCCTCTGCTGTCTCATCTGCCCTTGTTCCCCTCCGGTCCCAGTTGACACATGGGAGGTTTGCACAGTTCCATTTTGCGCATTCATACTGCTGCGCCATCTGTTGGGACTTAGCACTAGAGCCACAACTGCAAGATCCGGGTCATATTTGTGATTTGTGGTTAAAGCATTTTTTTCAGCACATTTTTAAAATTTGCTCTCGTAAAAATAGAGCCCACATCTACTGGTAATTAAAATAATGCTGCAAACATTCGTTATGCAATTGATGTTCTCCCTCAATTAAGCTTAATATTATCCTTTTGCTGAAACAGTGTTGAGAAATATGGAGCATCGTCCTAGATTTATTAGATTGAAAATGTTTTGCCTACTCGAGAATTAATTTTAACTTTTGGCCAAGCGGCTGAACCATGGGACCAGTCTTCGGCTAGTAACTAGTTACTACTAACGCATTACCGGTAACTATAGTTCATATCACAAGCTAGCTGCAGCACCGTGGAGGCTACATTGTTATCAATAGTGCGCCCACGGAGGGCGCCTAACTCGCCGTGAAGGGGGTCCTGAAAGGACATTCCCTTCTCCCCTCTCGGTAACTGGCACCGCAAGGCCCCGGCGCCTTTTGTCGCTTCCTTCGCGGTGAGTTAGGCACCCTGAGGGGGACAACAATGTAGCCTCCACAGTGCTGCAGCTAGCTTGTGATATGAACTATAGTTACTTTTTGCAGTAACTTGTAACTGTAACAAGTTACTTCCGAAATAGAGGAACTTGTAACTCTAACACCGTTACTTTCTACGCAGTAACTGTAACAGGAAATAACCGATACAGTTACTTGCGTTTTTTTATATAAAAATTTTCCACCAGTTAAACCAGTTTAGCACTTCTGCTGAAAAAACAAGTGAGTAAAGTTGAGTGAGTACGCTGAAAAAACAAGTGAGTACAGTTTAGCACTCGTTAAAGGCCGACGTACAGTTCGTGCTTTAAACTTATTCAGACTTTCTTCTTTCCCACATCCTGACTATCTTTCATCTCTCCACAACACACTTGCCAAGACGATTATCTTCCCTTCAAAAAACCGAGGTCGGACGTAGGTCTTAAAAGTGCTTTTTTAAACTTTCCATTCGTCTTGAGTGCAGCAGAAACAAGAAAAAGAAAGAAACTGAAAATTGGATCCCCGAAAAGAGAGAACCTCTCGGATGCTAACTTTGAGAAACAACTCAACCTAAGCTACAAAGAGTTTTGCAAATAAATTCTTTGAGACGTGTATCAACAAAACAGTTGGTGCCACAAAATAAGGTGTGCACAATGATGGTTGGTGTTGGGCTTGAGTGTGCCCCCTTTTAGGTTCCCTTCGTCGGGGATTTTGATTGAGGCGATGAGGCGCGCCGTAGTGGAGGGCTCCGGATTAATTTTGACCACCTGGGACCTTTAAAGGAGCCATGAAGAGAAAATACAACTTCGTTTACTTTGAAAGAACTAGGATTCAGTATCTCACTCAGCTCCATCACAGCCACAAAAGATGTTTTTTAACGAAAAAAAAGCAAGAAGTATTTAAAAAGTTTCAAATTTTGCGCCACAGTGACGTGTTATGAGCAAGAATGACGTCATACGGGCCAGCAATAAAATATAATTTTCAGTGCGTTAACTGCACGTTAGCATTCAAGTAATGCGGTCAAATGGAACTAGAGGCCCCATTACAGACATCCAGTCATGTGTCGTCGCGACAGGTCAGTTAGGCGGCCGCCAATCGCACAAACAAGGTTCCGTGACGTCATAGAAAAGTTGCGGGAAATTGGCTAGGGGGTCGCCACGGCTTCACACGTTTTCTTTAATATCTCCGTTATTTTTTCGAAGATTGCGATGATATTGATATCATTGTTATCGGGACTAAGCAGTCTTTCTAATAAACCCAACTTGTGTTTTGTCTTCATGGCTCCTTTAACGTGCACCGAAATCTCGTACACACGGGCGTTTTTGCTTTTCGCCTCCATCAGAAAAGCGGCCGCCGCGGCCGGGAATCGAACCCATGACCTCATGCTCAGCAGGGCAACGCCTTAGCCACTGAGCCACCACGCCGGGTTCATCGGGGATTTTACACCGTGCAATTTTAACTACCCACATACTTAGGGTTATACGCAGTAACGGAAAAGTAACGACATTACTTTTTCACAATAAGTGTAACTGTAACAAGTTACTTTTGGAAACTTTAACTGTAACTGTAACAAGATTACTTTTTTGGTTCAGGTAACTGTAACACTTACTTTTTGCCAGTAACGTGCCCATGACTGCATGGCACACAGACACAATTTTTGCATTTGATTGGTCCAAGAAAGACTATCATCATTAAAAATTGAATTTCACAAGCAATATGCATTTGACCAAGGCAGCTAACCCTAACCCAAAATAACTTTGGTTCTCCAGACATCTAGCAAGTCTTACCTTTGGAGCTGTTGTTTCTGGTGGCGAGGCCATCGCCACCCTCCTCCGTTTACGCTCCATGGCTGCTGCTGTGCCTGAAAAGTTGTGCGACAACATTGTTCTATTTTTTTTGGCTGAGAGTAAAATCTTCAGTTACAGCAGTTTCTGCCAAAACAAAATTGACTCAAGGTAACTTTTTTCAAGACAGGCTTACCTGAGATTATGGGTTTTTTTTAAGTACAGATATCAAAACCTTCAACAAAAATGCACAGATGCATGACCATAGATGCATTCAGCGCAGCTTGCTGATAGCCACTGGTGTTACCTGCGAGATTAGGGGATAGCACTGCGGCAGCCAGGCAGCTTGCATCTGGTTGTGTTTTGGGGCATGAAAATAAAAGAAGCTAGCACCTAAAATAATAGTTGTTCGGTGATTGCGCTAAAAAAATTATGCAGAAACTGTTGGGTCACACGCGAGTTCTCGCTCCTTTGCATTCTGGCGTATGCATGCTGAAACTCCACGGTGCTGGTAAAAAACGTATGTGCCAAACGCCACACAAAAGTGAGATCAAGATATCACTGGTTATCAGCCAAAGATAAGTTCCAAAATAGGCATTGGCCACTGTTGTGGCGAATGACTGTTTCTGGTTGATGTCGAACCTTGCCCCTCAAAACACGAAAGCATCGGCAATACCTTTCACAAACCTAGCTGCCACAGTGCCGCCCACTACTCCCGCTGGTCATACTGGTGGCTATAAGCAGGCTGTGCTGCATGTGCAGTCACCCAAATATTCGACTAGCATGCGCGAGCGACAACTTTTCTGTGCATGAGCACCATATGACGGGGCCAAGTTGAAGAGGTTGAGGCTAAGCGCATGATAAGGTGTTCCCTCTCAGAACATCACCACTAAATTGTTTTGCTCATAGTTTATGTCCTGAAGATCAGCTTTGCAGCAGCAAATCGAGCGAAAAATATCCAAAGATGTGCCGAACACTCCAATTATGAAGTAAGGCTATGTTCAGGCTACCGATGAAAAAGCCGTATCGTGATCGGCATGTCACGCAGTTCGGTTGGCTGAGACGTGAAATGACTTCATTCTTTAAAGTTAAGACAGTTGCGGCAACAGTCTGAACCCGGCCCAAGCCGAAGAATATAGATTATTCATTTTCTGCTTCCTGACGTAAACACCTTTTTCATCTGTAAAAAGGTCAGTTATCAACTTCGTGTGCTGCAACGCTGGTTTCTGGAAAATAAATTAGAAGCAAAACCATTCGCTCACTTCCGCTGCCTCTTCATTTGCAGCGTGCTTGCATGGGGACATGTTCTTAAGAAATAACAGCCTAGCAGACAATGATCGCAGCTGAGCACGCTTCCTGGGAATGCGCTTAACCTCAACCTATTTTCAACTTGGCCCCGTCATATGAAGCTCACACACAGAAAAGTGGCCGCTCGCGCATGCTAGTTATAGATTTTGGGTGACTGTACAGAAGGCCACGCGTTCGTGCGTTGTTAACAGTTATGAACTCTGTACTGTAGGCAATTCTACCTAGTTGAATTGCATTTCATCACCTATGGGTATCCAATCACATGGTGCAATTTTTGTGAGCGACTCGACAAGCGCAACTCAACAGTTTACACTACGTAGTACGCTACTGCCGGGCCCCTCCGTCGCTGTCACTCGCTTCTCGCTGGACAGAAGCAACCTAGATGCAAGCGGCAGCGACGCTGGGGACTGGCACCATTGACAGCGCGCCGGAAAGTGAGAGCGATTCCGCTTGCGCCTTGTTCAAGAGAATGAAGATAGAACAAGCGGAAGCTGGTTGCGTCATGCTTTGCGGGAACAGCCTAGCAGACGACGGTTGCACTGGCACGATCGTTCTCAGCACGCGAACTACCTCCCCTCGTTTCGCCTTATACTCACCCGCCAGCCGACGCTCCTGCGATGTTATTAAAAAATTCGCCGGCTGTTCATTTCAACCAAGATACCTTTCTTTCATCGAATACTTGTATACTTCCCTAAGCGTAAAAAGGTAAGTGCGATGCTACAGAACAAAACTGCATTAACAAACGTGGGTGAACTGAACTAGAGCGGTCAGATATTTACGGCGATTTCACTGTTTCAAACTTTTATTTCCACTGGGTAAAATAAAAGCGCGGTGTCGCGAATAAGACGTAGTATTTTACACACCATGTAAGGAAATAGTGAACAAATTCACGTTCTTACCTGTCGCGAGGATGTATGCTGGGGCGAATTCGCCGTCTTTCCACATCACTTCCACCGTTTCGCAGGCCATCTCCTTGATAACTCGCGGGTCGTCCGCAATCATACATTGTTTTTCCACAGATTTGATGTTTCTAATGGGGTATACATCCCACTTGTCATCGTCCTTCCACTTCACCAACACATGGTCCCTTGACTCGGACATGACTGTCCACTAGGCTTCGGAAAACAGGTGAAACAGGCGGGAATCGCGGGAATCTCCTCGTGTGTATGTATCGGTGTTAGCGGTGATGTCATGGCGATGCCGATTACCAAAAAAAAGAAAATCACAAAGTCTTCGTGAACTCAATTCCAAATATTCAGTCGTACAAAATAACTCTGGCAGCGACAGCGGGCCAATAAAATAGCAAATGTTTTCCTTGTAAATGTTGAATACGTAAAATAAAATGTTGCTATTGTGTTTACAGTGGTTAGGCCAAATTAGGCCTGGACGCCGCAGATGCTCTCGGGAAACAGGCGTTTGCCTGTTTAATCGGTTTTGTGGAAAAGTACTCGAACGGTCACACATCTGCACTGAACTAAGCTCTGATACCGTAGACCAGAGGTCCCCAAACCCGGCCCACTGGTAAACTCGGCTGGCGAGGCCTTGCGACCAGCCCGTGGTTTTACTCAGGGTTCAAAAAAGCATCCTGTGTTCACATTTCAACATGATTTTAGGATAATGCCGCGCTCCAGCTGTGGATTCTTTCAACGTGCCAGCCTGAACTGGCGACATTTCAAATTTTCTGGATATCAATTTCGTCGAACCATATTGGTTACGGCGTGTAGTACACAGTCAGTGAATGGAATTTGCTCCATGGGATAGTTTGCGAGATGTTAAAACGGCCAGAAGCGCAGCTCTTAAACTACTCTAGTGGAACATCCAGGGTTCAGATACATATATGAACAGTAAAAACCATATTCGACGAATCTTTTGTTGTTCTGTGCAGATGACCAGCTGATCGGATGACGTGCACGTTGATCGAGCTGCGTATGCTTCCTCTCGTATTTTTCATTTATCAATCTTATTGAAAACTAGTTTATTTTTGCGAAAGAAAGCTTGACGGAACCGTTTTTTCTCGAGCAAAAAATTACGAGGCGTGCTTAGAACTTTCTAAGAAACTGAAGGCGCAAGCTTCCATGGTGATCTAGCTGCTGCTAGATTCTAGCTGCTGCTAGAAGATCCTGTCTTGTTTCTTCCGTCGGGCCGCTGCCGCAGCTTCAAAGTCCGGCTTCCTCCAGCGTCAAGCAGCATTTCGAGCTACTCTTCCGACATGGCATACTTTCATGGTCTTCCGGCTGAGACCTGGCGCGTCGCCACCATATGAGCAATGTGGAATGAAGCTCCGGGCTTGCGTTCCACAGCCTGTCGCCCTTTCTCTTATCCTTCGTCCAGTGCTGCTTACTGTTATTTTCCCTGTTCCAGTGCTCGTTCCCCGACTCGCGCTCCGATCGACTGTACGCCTTTGTGTACATCATGAAACATCGAGAACTTAGGCTTTTGCCTTTAAAGAGCCTAGAACGGCTCTGTCTGCACCAACAGACGAAAACAGGTTTTTATTAGGTTGCAAATAACAGAGGCATTGCTGTTTTCTGCGTTGTACATAGATAAAGTACACCACAAAATGCTCAAAATGTGACCTTCGAGCAAAGAGTAATTTTCGGTATTGCTGCTGACTTCATTCTTATTCTCACATGTCCTTAGCTGCCTCAGCTGTGGAGGCAGCCGACGATATGCAGCATGGATGTTCGGACTTCCGCTTTCTGGCTGTCTCAGGCTCGCAGGTGCATTGAAGTTAAGCCAATAAACTAATTTGAACCTTCATTTTACAGTGTAACCAGTGTAACACTGCACATGAATGAGCATAGTTATAACAAACAAGGGGGCGCCCACTACAACCCCAGTGCAAAAGGGCATACGCATATACATAATGTTGGTCATCTATGAGTGTTGGTCGCGAGCACCCTTTCTTTCCTCCATGGTCGCTTCGAGAAGCATGGCCGAATTGAAATAGGCTTTTAAATAAGCGTCGATTTTTATCTTATTTGCGCCACCAGTGCGTGTTTACCCCAGCTGACGTGTGAGCGGACTGGCGATATGCCTCCGCGCAAGCGCTACAAAGAGTACCTCCGGGATGTGAGCGTTCATGTACCGACACGCACAAAACACCGCTACAAACGTAGCGCGCAACAGAGTGAAGCTGGTGAAGCCTCGGAACCGCCGCAAACGCTGCCCTCAGATGCGTCAACGGATGGCCAGTCGGATGTTGACTTATCCGATGTCAGCGACCAGCAACACCGCAACGATAGTTCCCCTGTGCCTCCCGGTGGAAGCGAGCAAGTTGACGTGCTGCACCAAGAGGGTGTTTCGGATGACAGTGATGTCTCTGATGTGTCGGCCTGCGGTGAAACTTCCAGCAGCGACGAGTCTGACTCGGACTCGGACTTTCCCCGTAGGAACTGGGGAGCATCGTCCTCCGATGCCTCTTCGGTATGCAGTGATTCGACTGACGAGCCAAGCGAGGTCGAAAACATCGACATTGAAGAGCCGTGCAGCGTCGAGAGAACAAAAATGGTGAGTACGGGTCCCTTTTACTGTGTAGAGATCGCTCATATCTGTAATTGTGTTAGTAGTGATGCTTCTTCAGTAACGGCTGACTAAACCTTGGGGCTAATTTACAGAGGTTTTTCCCTGTTTGTCATCATTTGTAAACATTGAAGTGTGTGTGACCAAGCACAGGTGCACACCGGGCTGATTGTACTCTTTTGCTGACAAATAATTTCTCAGTTGTAAAAACACCTCTTCATGGACATTGATCACTAACAAGTATTTTCACAGCGGGGTCTTGTAACTTTACTGGGTTTCAAAAAACACCTACCTCATCAACTTAAAGAAATTAGACGCGACAACACTTCAATCAAGCTTCATTTCAAGATGCATATACGCACACGCTCATCAGAAATTTAGTCTTTGATGACAGTGCTTTTTCGGCAGCCTTATTGTGTTTTATGGCACCGAATAAGATGAAATTGTCTTTCTGTGACACAGGGATAAAGAAAAGAAAGTCAAGAGAAAAAATTGCTGGGTTCCCTTCGCATATAGCCCTCACATATATATATGTATGAGGTTTGCACCGCTGCCGTGCTACTGAGTGGTGCAGCTGTGGCACACACTATTTGTGCAGTCGCCCTCACTGGTGCGGACGGAAATAGCATGATGCTGGCCTTAGTGGCCCATGATGCATTTGGAAGTGGTTAATTGCATTCTTTTCAGCTGCAACAGCTGTGCAAAAAAAGGCTTCTGAGCTAAGATACCGAACGAAAAAGCAGCCAATCCAAAAAGTTGAAGAAAACCATATCACGAAGATGGTAGTGGTTGTGACAGGTCAGCTGCAGCGGACACTGCAGCAAACGTTTTATGGAGCGAAAGCCACGGCTACAGCGTCTTGTCATAAAATGCCTGGGAATGATGCACCTAGAAAAAGAAAACAAGAACTAGAGCTAGCTTCTTATGCAAGCATGAAGTCATTGGCCACACATTTGTGCAGTGACCTAGCAAGTTTTACTTTGGTTGCACACGTTCCCTGATATAAACCCGGCACTGTTTCATTCAGTGCTTGTATTATGCATTGGAGGTTTCACATTCAGTTCGCTGCAATGGTACAGATGCGTTCCTGTCAGACTCGCATTATTTCACTATAGTTGGATACAAGTTAAGAACGGCAACGGCAGCGACGAACTTGGAAAATCAATGTGCAGGGCCTTTGAAAGAAGGTTATGCGTACTGCACGAGATCATCTGACTTTCTTGCCAAATTTGCCTTGATAATTTACACTCGCAAGAACATTGTGGTTGCTAGCTTTATTGCTACACCTGCTTTTATTTTAGGCCTCCCTATATGCCATAGTAGTAGACTCCGGGCTGTAGTGATAAGGCACTAGGCAACTTCCGTTGTTCTTAACTTGTGAGCGAGTATAGCAACTCCGAATGATTGCCCATAAATAATGTTGAGCAACTTTTCCAAGCTACCTTGTCAGCTGCAGGTGATGTCAGCCTTCATGCAATACGTCTGCTGCCACTCTGTTAGGGTGGGCTAGACATCACGGTAGACCCAGTTGCTGCTTTTGTCTAGCAGTGCTCAAGAAAAGCCCATGTAGTCACCAATTCCCTTGCAAAGGCTGCATGCAGAGACTGCTGACACAAGGTACTCGCACCCATCCTCTTGTCGCAGTATCACGATTTTGTGCTTTGTATGCGTACAGGTCTCCCCACATTAGAATGGTAGTATAAAAGACATTCCTTGATGTCGGTAAACTTGGCCCACAGCAACAATTTCGTATCATATCTATCCATCTGTCCGGTGTCATGTCAAAACTGTCAATGCCACCACATACCCCAATTTTCTGCAAGTACCAATGTTTTTCTGCTTCACATGGATCACGGGCATGGGCACAGAATTGTGTAATGTACACAAAAAGGCTAATACATTGAGATGTGATACACTGTTGCTGTGTAACTGCTGAAGCTCGTGGCACCAATAGCCAGGATGCTGAGGACACAAGATATGCCCTACACAAACAACTGTGTGAATGGTGGCTGCTACCGTTAGTAGCACCCCTACCGGATTCCATCAAGTGCAACCCTCCCATAAGGCAGAAGCAAGTCGGAATAATTTTTGTTGCTGGTTCCTCTCTTGTGCTGCATTTAGGTAGAACAACATAATTATCTACTGAGTGTCGAAAGCTATGCTCAGTTTGGTGTAAGGCTTACAGTCTTGGTGCCTGGTTAAATATAGTTAATTTAAGGGAGGCCATTGATTATGTACATGTGTTTAACGTTCACATTTATCTGCTGTAATGTCATTGTCCTGCTGCTACAGTCATGCTTCCATCCCAATCGTACTAATGCATTGCATTCTTGCCTTGCAGGACGAGTGCCTCTACCCAGGCTGCAAAATCACCCGCGGAGAAAGCCTTCTACTGCTGATGGCGCATAGCCTCCGTCACCACTCCAGCAGAGAGGCAACTGAGAGTCTCCTTAAGGTCGTTCAAGCACATTTGCCAGATGGCACACAATTTCCTTCATCGAAGTATCTGTTTTTTAAGCAGTTTGCGCAGGAAAAGGAGCAACCAGACATGTTTTTTTACTGTAAGAAGGCTAAGTGCCTTCTTGGCAAGTCAGAAGCCTCAGAAACAGACATCCACTGCCCTGGCTGTGATGGAGAACACAGTGTCAAAGAACTCGAGAAGGAGGGATCGTACTTTCTTGTTTTTAACATAGAGGAGCAGGTCCGCCGAATTCTTGAAGATGCAGACACGCATATTGTGCTCACTCAGAGAGAGCGCAGTATGGACATGTCTGACATCAAACACAGTAAAGGGTACAGTGAACTTGGCCTCGGCCAAGATGACATCTCTGTGTCGTGGAACACTGATGGTGTACCCCTGTATGAGTCATCAAAATGCTCAATTTGGCCCATCCAGCTCCAAATTAATGAACTGCCGTTGAAGCAACGGGTGAAACGGATAGTGCTTGCTGGGTTGTGGTTCGGCGGAGAAAAGCCAGAAATGGACGTGTTTCTAAAGCCATTTGTAGATGAAATGAACAAGTTGTCCAGCAATGGCTTCTTGTGGACAGCCACAGATGGCACAAGGAAGCACACCCGTGTGTTTCCAGGACCATGCGTCGTGGACACCGTTGCGCGATGTGGGGTCATGGGCATGATGCAGTACAACGGGGCACACGGGTGTGCTTGGTGTGAGCAGGAAGGGAAGGTTGTCCCGAAAGGAAAAGGTACCACTCGTGTTTACCCTGTTAAAAGCGTTAGGGGCCGATTGAGGGCCGGCGCCTCAATGAGGCACTATGCTTCAGAAGCCGAACGACAGGGTGAACCTGTAATGGGCATGACCAGAACCTCAGTTATTTTTTTTCTTGCTTTCTTCAAGTATCCAGCTGGGTTCGTTGTAGATTATATGCATGCGGTATGCTCTGGTTTCGTGAGGACGACTGGACGCATGTGGTTCCAGCAGAAGAGGGCATTCCCCTACAGCCTGGGTTTGGCCATCCCCACGGTTGATGCACGTCTTAATAGGCTAAGGCTGGTTCATGAAATGCCTCGCTTGCCAAGGTCAGTCCACCTCATGAAATACTGGAAATCCTCAGAGTGGCGCAACTGGCTGTTGTACTTGTCACCAGTTGTGCTCCACGGGTACTGAGTGGGGTGTACTACCACAACTGGATGAAGTTTGTCCGAATCATGCACATCCTTCTGGACGACTGTGTGGCGGTAGACCAGTTGAGGTGCCTGCAGAAAGACATGTTTGTTTTTCTGCAGGAGTATGAGCAGCTGTACGGGGAAAAGCGCCTAACCTTCAATGCTCATGCCCTGTTGCACTTGGTCGACTGTGTTCGGGAGTGGGGACCCCTGTGGAACGTCTCTGCTTACTCGTATGAAGGTGTGAATGGCCGCCTTGTCCGTCTTGTCAACGGAACGAGGCATGCCCACTTGCAGATCGCAGAAAAATTTCTCATCCTGTCGACCATGCCGAAGCTTTGTGCTGAGAGATTAACGGCGTCATCTCCCATAAGGAACCTTCTTGTAAGCATGATGAAGGGCTACAGACTAAGAGTAAATTGTACTGTGGCTTCAAGCTACACACTTCTGGGGAAGGGGAAGCGGTCTGCCTATGGCATCGAGTACTCAAAAGTCATCGTTGATGGCTTCATGTACTGTGTAGAAAGGTTAGACAAGTCACGAAGGGCAAACTCGTATGTGCAACTAGACTCAACCCCGCCTATGTTCGGTCAGATTAAGTCAATCATTTTTGAAGAGTGCCAGGGGCACATTCAGGGCTGCAACTGTGGAGGCATGGTTTTTTTCATTTTGAATAAGCTTAAAGTTCAACACCAAGTGTTCAGTGGAACCTTTCTTGGCTCGGAAATTGTTTTTTTGGTGCAACCTTCGTCAAGCATTTTGAAAGTCCATGCGACTGAAGCCCGGAAATGTGTGGCCTTAGCTGTTGAGGAGAGGGTTTTTCTTAGCCCACTTCAGGCAAGCCATGTCAGGGAAGTAGTTTAGGTTGTGTATTGAAGCTTGTATATAGTACGGTTAGCTTGTGTATGCTCACTAGCCCCTTGTTTCGTTTTGTTGCTTGATGCATCGAGTTACTCTTCAGCCGTGAAGCACACCACAGTACATAAGTATCCCAAACATTTTCTTGTATTTAGAGAGACCATAACGGCACCATACAACTTTGTTTCTTTCGTAGTTCCTTGACAATTAACACTAAAAGAAGTTTAACGCAAATTGAATTTAATTGATTGATTTGATTGTGGGGTTTAACGCGCCGACGCAACGCAGGCGATGAGGCGTGCCGTAGTGGAGTGCTCTGGATTAATTTTGACTACCCGGGGATCCTTAACGTGCGCCGAAACCTCGAACACACGTTGTTGCTTTTCGCCTACATCAGGAAAGCGGCCGCCGCGGCCGGATCTCGAACCTGCGTCCTCGGGCTCAGTAGCACAATGCCTTAGCCACTGAGCTACCACGGCAGGTGTCCCTCAGTTCTGTTGTCACTTGAGTTGGTCACATGCCAGGGTCTTGTGGGAGTTTATTCTGGGGCTTGCTGTGGTGCTGCTTGCTTAACTTCTTTGTTCTTCATTGGGCCTTAGCCTATTGCATTATGGCAACCACAGAGAATGTTTCCGTGCTTTTCAATTCTTCAAACTTGTATTTTGGCCGACCAGGTGTTATGAATAATGTTATGAGCAACAATACAGTCAAAGCAGCTTAACATCACAGCATTTTCCTTTTAGAGTGTCTTGGTTCATTGGTTATTTGGTTCATTGTGTTTTTAATTTAATGCTTGCACATAGGTTGTAATCAGTGTCCAGGTTCCCCTCCCCCTTTTTTTGTTTGCTGCAGGATTATGTTCTCTTTGTGTGGGTAGTTGCGAGCTGCATTGGTTTTTGCAGTGACTACGTCTATTCTATGGGGATACTTCGGAAAGCAGCTAGTTGAGGAGCACCAAAACTTTGTTTGCATTATGTTCTCAAACCTTTTCTTTTTCTGAAGCCTTTGTGTCTACTCTTTCTGTCCTTTGTGGTATGTATTTATTATTTGTGTGTGTGTATGTAGATACATGCGTGCATGCTGTTACCATTGTTTTTTTTTTAATCATGATCATCAGAAGTGAGCCTTGGTGTGTACCTCCCCACCCTTCTTTGTGCATGTAAATATGTTTTTTTGAGTATATAAATGTATGCGTGTGTTTTTTTTAATGCTTGCTCATCAATTGTTAGCTTTTGTGTCCAGTTTCTTAATTCCCTTTTTTAAATGTAGACCTGCAATGTATATATTTGGAGATGTCTCACGGTGGAACGTGCAGTGGAAAAATATAACTGGGAAACACTAATTGACAAACACTGCACCAGTGATTACTCAGTGCTACACCGGCCTCTTTTGTGCTTGCCTTCTATGATTTTCCTGCTGCACTTCACGTCTTTAGGTATCATGTTGCTGCATTGCCTTTTTTTGCTGCAGTCGTAATGACTGAATTTAGAATAATTAGGAAAGCAGCAAGTTGTAGAAAAAAATAGCTCCTTTGGCACTGAAGTATTCTAGTCACAGAACGGGTGACACCAGTTGCATCCTTTTTGTGTCCAGCCTCCCCCCACGATATTTTTTTCTGTTTTATTTTGCTGTGGAATTAATGGGGTGATTATGTATTTGTGTATTTGGCATGTTGATGTGCAGAGTTCTGCAGTGAGCATGTTGACTATGTGGACAATAAATAGGAAAGCAGCTTGCTGTGTACAGTGCGATAAACGTGTTTTCATTAGGGCATTCTTTATGTGAAGCGTGCAGACCGTTCATAAGATTATTGTACCTTGACATCCCTTTTTTGGCTGGGCAGTTGTGTGCTTTTATATAAATGCGTGTTCATCATGCTACTGCATTGTAAATTGAGAAGAAAATACCGCTTTTGAAAGCAGCACAGTGCCTTTGTTCCACTGGTGCAGTACCACTTAAGGGCTGTCATGCCTCATGTTATATTTCAAAATGAGGAACACTGCTAATATTCTTATTCAACCTCTGGCAACGTTAACATTCAAAAAGGAACATTTTTATGCTTTCGTGTGCCTTGGTTTATGAGTAGTGTATTGTGTGAATTTTGGTGGGGGCATTGTTTTTGTGCCTTGTGTTCCATTCAAAATGTTTGAACTGCTGACCTTTTCATGAAACAGGATGTGGATGAATTAAATCTCAAATTTGTATGTCTAGTGCTGTGCATTTACTTTGCCACTGTGTTTTTAATATAGCACAACTGTTGCATTGCATGAGGGTGGTCTTTACAAATAATTGTATCCCACATTAAATTGTTACAAGAAGTTCTGAAAATTTTTGAATCTTCCGGTATAAAA
This sequence comes from Haemaphysalis longicornis, assembly GCA_013339765.2. Lineage (NCBI taxonomy): Eukaryota > Metazoa > Arthropoda > Arachnida > Ixodida > Ixodidae > Haemaphysalis > Haemaphysalis longicornis. Next base: position 44,231 of record JABSTR010003758.1, on the reverse strand, counting down.
GAAATTAGTTGTGTCTGCCAAATATGCCTTACCATATGAGAGATTTTCCGAGCCATCTATGAATGGCTTTCATAATAGATTGATTACTGATTACATTCGAAATACAAAGAGTAACGAGCCATATTATGAACATATTTCTGTCACGTTCACCAAGGAGCAGTGAGGCCCAAGTCATCTAATTGTAGTCAGTTGTATCACCCGCAGCAATAATGAAGCCTGTCACATCACTTTTAAGCTACACAATGTTATCACATGTTGAAGCACTCAGTTAGGTTTGATAGGGTTTGATTGGCAATCCCCAACTTTCAGTTTGAGCTGGGCAGTGTGTTCGCTGCTTGTTTTTGGTTGCAGCTCCAAATGTGTCACTGAATTGCCCTCGCAACGTTGATTATGGCAGAAAAAATGGGTTGTTCACCATCTATCCCTTTAAACAATAATTCATCAGTGATGATGGTGTTTTCTGGCAAATGACACTGTAGTGAGGTATACGTACCTTTCAAATAAATCAAAGTTGTGGTATATTGTTACTTTTCCTAAAAGGAGAACTGCTAATCATTTTTTAAAGTTTAAAAAAAGGAACTAGAAGTAGAGTTTAGATAATTGGGAACATACTGTATGAAGTGAATGTAAGGCAACTGTGCCATTAAGGGCATCGAAAAGTTTACATAATTCTTTGTCCACTAGCTAATTGATACATGTGGCAGGAATGACGCACCAGCATAGCACACTGACAGAGTCTAGTTCCTTACAAAACCTCAAATAAAGTGTTTTGCTCCATAGATGCAATGTCACAAAAAACAGTGCGCAATATGTTGCTTGTTACGAAATTATCATAATTTAACTTTCCATAAACTGAAGAAAAAACAGGCAGTTCATGACTTCAGGCCTGTCCAACAGTCTATATATAATATATACACTTTTAATTCCCTGTAGTCATCGAAAGGAAAAAGAAGGAAAATAACGCTTTCTGAGGTATAATTTTGAAAACCACAACTTAATAATCAAACAAGAGCAGCTGCCATTTTGCAGCCCAGCTGGGTCATATAGTTGGTACGGGGAAGGGTTCAAAAGAATTTCCTCTTTCAGCTGCTTGAGTGGCTTTATGCAATGATGACTACCGAACAACTACAACTCGCTTGATTCGCAAATATGAAAAATATGCTTGTCATTGCAATGTAATGAGCTGATAGCTGATGAAAGCTTAATAGTACCGGTTGTTTGCAATTACATACTTTAATTACATCAAAGTCGAAAGATAGCCAACTGACTTCACTGCCGCCGAGCGAGGAAAAATTTGGAAAATAGTGCTAGCTGAACTAATTCAGAGCGATGATGTCGGATGGTTGTGTGACCACCCTGCAAGGCAATTATGGTGTTTAAAAATGCTTATATAGCTGTTTAGGACATGACTGAAAATGAATGCTGATGGGGCAGAGCGACATATTACAATGACACCTAAATATCAAGAATGGGTACACACTATTGCTCCTTATGTGTGTCGTTACAGAAAAAAAGTGCAGTTTACTTTTTCCGAGTTGTGATTAGTGTGATCTGGCATCATTTTAATTTTCTATATACTGAACGAAAAAACACAGGGCGCTCATGACTTCTGTTTCCAACAGTCTATACAGGGGATATTTACTTTTAATTTCCTGCAGGCAGTTGAAAGGAAAACCAGAAGGAAATGCTTTACGGTTGCCTTCAATTAAGTATAAAGGTGCGTCAAATTGATTTCAATGATGCTTTCAAAAAGCAAACTGCCTATTCCCTCTGTGATGCCACTCAAGTTAATAAAGGGTGGCAAACATCCTATATATATGCTGTCCAATAAATACCTCTTTTGACGCTAGGATCTCCCTACAGAGGCTCTGAAATGCTTAAATAATGAGAACGTGTGCCCATTCTTACTTTCTATTTGTGGCGGCCCAGAGACAAAAGTTCAGTTTGCTTTTTAGCAGCAGCTATTTAGACTAGTTCGACACCAATTTACGTTTTATAGACCGGAGGAAAAACAGAGGTAATTTATACATTCCTGTTTCCCAAAGAATATACAGAGGCTATAGACTTTTTATTTCCTTTGGTCAATTCAAAGTAAAAGTCAACAGAAGGGAAACTCAGGAAACACAGAGTAAACACAAAGGAAGCACAAAGGAAAAGTTCATTTTCATAAGGGGCGTCTGGAACCCCGCGCGGGGCACGAGATTGAGCCCCCTCGCAACGGCTACTGCCCCTCGTGACGTCATATTACGCCACAGTGACGTCATATTAACAGCATTTGTATTATATTGCGTAGTAGAATACAAAAAGCACATTCTTTTACATTTTAATAAAAAATTAGAAAGCCACTGATTTGCTAGAAGTTTTATAAAATAACTTTTTTGTTCGTTTTTGCGGAAGCCACCGATGCTGCCGCTGCTGGCGGTATGGCGTATCCGAGAGCCCTGAATGTCTTAGGTCGACAACGTAGATAAAGGGATAAAGCAGAGTTGACAGAAGCACTATCAGAAAGTGCGAGAACGTTGCCGTATGTCGGGACCAAGCCAGCCTTTCCACACGGTAGCGAAATCCGCTCTCGAGTAATGCTGACCTGTGACCGCCTGCTCGAACAACCCACGTCCCACGCAAGAGAAGACACCGTTCGAACGTGATTATGTGAGCTTGCTGCGGCATGTCCGCGCGGCGGCATCTGCTATCAACAGTTTGCACCACGGCAAGTTCAGAATGCTTAAATGGGTGGCCTGAAATCGCGGTGTGTTTTCAAAATGACGGCAGCGCGGAACGTACAGTGCTCAGGACGTAGGCTAGACGCGGTCACTGATATTTTACTGGTCGCATGTGCGCATTACAAGTGCAAACCACGGATAGCTAGAAAAGGTAATCATTGGTGTCATCACACATGTACCGCGTACAACCCAGCACAGTAGTTTTCCCGTGAAGGAGATTAGCAAAGAGGATCCGAAAATCGGCATTTGTCGCGCTTTTTGTACATATTGATTTGATTGATTGTAGGGTTTAACACGCCGACGCAACGGTGGCGGTGAGGCGCGCCGTAGTGGAGGGCTCCGGATTAATTTTGACCAACCGGGGATCTTTCTCGTGCGCCGAAATCTCGTACACACGGGCGTTTTTGCTTTTCGCCTGCATCAGAAAAGCGGCCGCCGCGGTCGGGAATCGAACCCGCAACCTCGTGCTTAGCAGCGCAACGCCTTAGCCCTTTTTGTACATATTTTCGAGTGGATTGAATTGTGGCTTAAAATTGTTTACCCGAAATACGTTTTGTGCGCGGAAAAGTCTGGTGATCGTGTGCTTCTTGTGCATGGTATTCAGCGCTTGAAAAGATTTTTCAGAAGAAATTATTGCAGTGGTATCAGAAAAGCGGCCGCCGCGGTCGGGAATCGAACCCGCAACCTCGTGCTTAGCAGCGCAACGCCTTAGCCCTTTTTGTACATATTTTCGAGTGGATTGAATTGTGGCTTAAAATTGTTTACCCGAAATACGTTTTGTGCGCGGAAAAGTCTGGTGATCGTGAGCTTCTTGTGCACGGTATTCAGCGCTTGAAAATATTTTTCAGAAGAAATTATTGCAGCTGTAGTGGTGAGTCATTTGCAGCTGTAGTGGTGAGTCATTCACTACAGCAAAATGTGACAGAAATATATCTACGATACAAAGGATGTGAAAGAGTGAGAACATTGGCAGTCTCGTATCCCGTGGCCCAGATTGTGGCTGGGTAGCTTCCGTCATGCATACATCTTCTCACGTTGGCACACACATGATGCTCACACAAATTAGGACGTGGGTCCTCCAAAAGGTACACTAGCTAGGCGCTTCATGCCATAGCTGCTGCATTGGCATAACCTTCACGTCTCTGTATATGTGGCGGTATATGCTATGTTGGCCAGATTTTACCCCGCATGCGAAGGGACTTAATTCAGGACACCCAGCCGATAGGGTCAGAGAAGAAGCTGTACAGGCGGTAACAGGAAGGGTATACACTTGGCCGACCATAATGTATCCAGCATATGAAAACCCATGGGTTCTACGCAGGATCAATAGTCAACGTGAAAGAGAATCTTAAGATGTGCCTGGAACGTGAAAGCCTCAGCGGATTGTTTGTGTCCATGGGTATAAGCAGCGAGCACACTGCAAATGTAATTGATAGGCAAAGGTCAAGGCTGTAATGGTGAATGGTGCGAGTTTAACCAAAATAAATGGTGAAAAAGATCCCAATTTCAAACTGCATTGATGTAATATGGGCACAAGTGACGTCATATGGACGTGTAGTGTAAATACAGTTATCTGTGTGTTAACTGCATGTTAGCACTCAAGTGATACGATCAAACGGAATGGAGGCCCTACTGCAATTGCCTAGTTATGCTTTTTTTGCGGTGGGTTAGGCTGGTGGCTGTCAATTGCACAAACAAGATTCTGTGATGCCATAGAGAAATAGCTGGAAAGTGTGTATGGAACTTCCACTGCTCTACACATTTCCTGTACTATCTTATTTGTTTGAAGTTTACAATAAAATTGATGTCATCTGTTTTTTGGGCAAAGAAGTCTTGAATGAACGAACCGTGTATTTTTTCTTGGTAGCCTCTGTAACAGCCTGCCTACTGTGCCCCTAAACAGTGGTCGCTAAACAAATGCCCACTTGCCAGCCAGCTTCAGGGTCTTGTAACGATTTACTAGGATTTTTCATGGTCAACATAAATTCCAAGGAATCCACGGTGGTACACTCCGGGGCAGTGCAAGTCTCAAAAGAAGTTGACAGCAGGACTGGACATTGTAACACAACCAATAGGCTTCATAGGTGGAAACCAGAAGCCCACCTACACAATGCCATGCAATAAGCCAATGCAGTGAGTCTCTAGTTAGTATTAAGAGCGTAGGTTTTCATTGATTTTTATGCGAGGCGTTCAACGTGTGGGTCGACTAACGAGGTCTAGCTGGCCAGTTTGGGCACAAAATACTCACTTTTGTGATTTCAGGCAGCTCTCAAAGGCCTATCTAGATGTCTGTTTTTTTCGCAAAAAACAGAAAGTGCAAGCTCACAGTTGGGGATCTTGAAAACATTGTTTAGCCTCTTCAGCAATTGTGCGATCAGGTAACCCTGCCTATAGGTGGTACTCATGTTTGCTAGCTCCCACAGCAAGCACATGAACGCAGTGGCTGAGAAAGATGGTGGCCAAAGGCAGAAGAGAGGGTGGTTCCTGAACAAACAGCCCTTGATCATCAAAACAGCAGAAAAGGGCGCTGACGACTCACAGTCCTCGGCTGGGGTGTCAACATACCTTCTGGCCTACGTGTACAGTTATTCACAAACTTTTCTTTAAAAAATCCTGTGATTGCACACACTCCCTCCATGGAAGGGGTTTGTTTCCAGCAAGGTGGTTGAGTTTAAATTTGTGATTAGTCAACATCAACTCGCTATTCGTCCCTTTCCTTTAGCATGCTTCCGAGCTTCACTTTAAAAACCATGCTTTTTCTAATTTGCGTATACTAAATGAATTGATTATGGAATATTCTCTTATTTACCTCTGCTCAAATAAAACTGTGTTATACCTTAAACGCTGCTGTGTCCATGCAGGCGTAACATTCTTCAATGCTGTTGTATGGGGTACATTAAGCTCAGTAGTAATAAACTTAAAACCAGGGCAAGTGAAGTTTCCTCTATTGTTTCAGGGTATCCAACTATTTATAAATTTTTGTAAGCATTCTAACCGTGCACCAATACTTTGGGGGGTAACTCAACTAAGCTCACCCTTTTTTCCCATGCCTTTATTATTGTTGTGCTCTACAAACACATTCCCAGCTGGAACATGCCTGCTGAATTTAGGGCCCAAACCATTCTTTTGCTACTTCACACGATTGCAGCTGTATGAAACATTGCTTTTGTTTAGTTTTAGCCTATGATTTCCAACAGGCTACTTAACTACTGTCAAAACCATATTAAAACATTAATTGCTATTCATAACAAACAGTATTCTAACATTTCACATAAAACATTTGGTTGTTACCTCACATGACATTTGTGTTACACAGCCAGCCTGGTTCATATTTATCTAGGTATGAAGGACATATACACAACAAATGCCTTACTGCAATACATTCACATGCCCCTCTGCAGCAGTGACAGAAGTCACACGTTTTGGCTTTCCAGCAGAGCTTTGGTGTCAACAAAAAAGGAATCTTTCTTGGCTTCTCTGCAGAGCTTTTCACTAAAAGCAAAAAGATCACCTGGTTGTTTGGCTTTCCTGCAGGACTGTAGTGTAATGCTAGAAGGCATCACTTGCTTATTTGGCATTTTTTCTGTGTATTGTGCCAAGAAACCCTTGCGTTTTGTTTCGAAAAGGAACTTCACACCACAGACTGTGCAGAGAAAGTAGAGCTACTCACTGACTTCTTTCACAGCCACGGAAGTTTGGTAGAATCACTTGTCATTGACAAACACCATGTTTGCTTTCTGTCTGAAGGTGTGAAGCTGGGAGAGTTGGTTTATATTTTGGGGAAAAATACAGCGACAACAACATTACTGAAGTACAAGGAAAGGTGCTGTGATGAACAGTGTCCATGTGTTCGCAGGTTTTTTGTCCAGTTTCTTCCCCGTGTTTTTTCATGAAGACTTGCTACAGTGCCTGATCAAGCCTGCTTTTGTGTAACACATATGTCAACAGCGAAGCACTTATCAATGCTCACATGCTGCCCATTGACACCAAAGCAGAAGTACGTTCATTGGAGTCATTTTATTGTTGAAGCCTTCCAGGATACATACAGCTTTCAGCTGTACTGCAATATTCACAAACACCAATAAAGACATTCACATCCACATAGGTGTCACTCTCGGGAGAGGGTAATGTCAAGCTGTACAAGAACCATTCCTTCGTAGATGTGCTCCATAAACTGTTTTTTAGGCTTGTTAGCTTAAAAAATAGTTTCAGTGCCGTTTGTTTTTTAAAGATAATTACCACCACCCGAGAATGTGCTTTCTAGCAGTTGGACTCTGCTGGGTATGCATCGTTGCTAACAAAACATGGGACACTGTATTGTGGCCCTTACGACTAAGCATTGTCACTTAAGCAATTACAGTTCTTTACACAGCACAGAGTTAAAAAGGAAAAGAACATGAAATATCTCCTTGCAATTATAAACTTTTACTGTTCACCCGCCCTCCCCCAAACACAGAGCAGACAATTACCAGCTGTGAACACAAGTATTAACGTCAAGTTGAATTCCACAGGGTGCTCCGGGTGGGTACATTGATGTCACAGTCAATCAGAATTCGTGAATCCACTGTAAGCCTTCGAGAGAAGCTCTCACCATTACTGGCCATCCAACTGAGTGGGCATGAAAGTATTGTTGGTTATGTTGACTTTCAAGCCAAACACGAGTAAACAAAAAACTAGCGTACCAAAATACATAATCAGAACAGATGCAGGATGATGTTTTGTTGACTAACTGGGTTGAAGAAGGCAGAAGGCGCTGGGGCAAAGGTTAGTGAAATAAAATCCATCCGGTGATTGCGAAGAAAGTTCCAGACAATCAGCTGGTCAGGAGGGAGGGCTATCCTATCTATCCCTTGCTACCTCTTTACTATAATTAAGCAGATAACAACCTTTCATTAAACTTGCTAGGTGGCAGTTCCACGTAGCCTGTGTTGAAAATTTCAAGGTAGGCAAAACGTTGTTTCCTGTGCATTCCTACAGATTGCTAATAATTCGCAGCTCATTTGAAGTCTTGCATATCATGAAAGCACAATAGTATTATTCGAAGCAACAAATACAAATTCGAAAAACATAGATGAACAACAAGAATCACGTGTTTACCTTGAGCACACCAAACATGAAAGCACTATTTAACACAAGCGTCAAGCTTGGCACAAACAGCGATCTTATCGGCTTGACTTCTCCCGAACTCGCACATTTGGAGCTTGAGCCTCCTTGTACAGAAAGCTAGCCAGTGAGTGGCTGGTTTCAGCGATAGCTTGAGTACCTATGCTGAACATGGGCGGGCGGCTGCTGGGCGCTCCCATTCCCCAGGCCACCTACGAAAGTGGAGCTGCGCTTTCTGCATGCAGCGTGCACGGATCGTTTCCACGGGGTAGTAAGGTTTCTTGCAGTGCCCAGCGAGAAAAATTGCAGAACAGGCTACATGCGAGGACGGATTGCGTTCGACGATGCCCTGCGCTACCTGAAGATACTTGATTCGTGCACACACTGACGCCGCTGATACTGCGTCGCTCGCGTTATCACGTCACCAAAGTCAGCTACCTCGTTAGCCATGGCACAAAGCGCTGGAACACTGATCCGCACGTTTTACGCCAGAATCAAAATACAAGGCTTGGAATGCAAGTAGCTATAGGAACAAGTAGACAACGAATGCAGGAGCATAAAGCCGATGGCATGCGAACTGCAAGACAATATGAAGCTAGCAACATATTTAACGGCAACAAAAGGAGCACGGAAAAAAGCGGGGCGAAGCAGCTTGCCAAAATAGGATGCGTTAGGCTTACCATGACTAGCAGCAGCAAGTTCACGAAAAATACTCAATAAATAATTACAAACAATCCTCCCAACAAGAAAAAAGCGCCGCGAGGCAGCCGCTGTGAAAGGCGTGGAGGAAATGGTGCAAGGCGATATTGACGTAACTTTGCGCAGGCTTGCGGTTGGATCCACGGCCGGAATGCCACATGGCGCACACACGCCGCCAAACGTCTTCAAATGTAAAAAAAAAATAGTGACGTCACATTAAGTCACGTGAGTTGTTTAGTTTGACGTCACTTCTGCGGGGCAGGAGCCACCGCGAGGGGGATAGATCTTGTACCCCGCGCGGGGCACGAGACTTACCCTAAATTTTACGCAGGTACCATCGGCGTACATCAGGCTGCCACATGGGCGTGCTATAAATTATTCTAGTTTCACGAAGCCTTGCTCCGTTTACTTTTTGTTTCTCTTGTACAGTGCGCACGGATTGAAACGCGACAGTGCGAGCGCGTGGCCTGCGGTACATGCAGCGCCGCCCGTGGACGCCCGTGGAAGCCAGGTGTTGCAAGAGCGTTTTGACCGTAGGCTTGCTGCTTTCGGTTACCAATAAGCGGGGCTGTGGTTCCCCGCAGCGACAGCGGTGCGCTGCGAGCCTGGAGCGCAGGAGCGCGTTTCTGCGCCGGTTGTAGCCGCCCGGCGGTCCGCGCAGCCAATTTTGCGACAATTTACGTGCCCTTCCGATGCGACACAGATAATGTGCATTTAAGGCACGGTCATGCTTATCTAAATAAAACGAGCGTCTGCACGAGGAATGCACGAAGGAGCAGCCAACTTTATTCCATGATATAAACTAAAAAATTGGCCGCGTATCTGCTCCTTTCGTTGCAAATGACGTCAAAAGACGATAGTCGTTATCGGCTTTCGCGAAGTAAATGCCTCCCTTCGCTTTACCGCTCACCTCTCATGTTGTTCCTCTTGCGTCGCGCTCCTCCCAAGGTAAAGACGCCAAATGTTTGCTTAAATCATTTTAAATTTTGCGCGTTCCACTGCTCCAAACCGGGTGTCTCGATGCGAACGCTGCCGTACGGCGAAGACGCGCGTTAATCGAGGCACCCTACTTCAACGTTCATAGAACCGCGTTTCCCTACTCCACGTGCGTTGCAAGTAGTAGTAGTAGTAGAAAACATTTATTGAGCTCAAATAAAATGACGGCGTCTTCTCAGACGTCGGACGGGGTGGTTCCCTGGTTTCGGGACCCATATACGGCCAGCAGCTCCTGGCCCCTGGTCGCCAGCGCGAGCTGGATCGGCAGGGCGGGGCTGGACCGTAAGGTCTCCCATCGCTCATGGGGTGGGGTAGTGGAGGGTGGAGGGGGGGTGGGGGGATAGGGGACTTGAGTGAATTGCACTCCGTCAGGATGTGTGCGAGAGTGCCTATGCTATTTCTGCAAAATGGACAAGTGTCCTCTTCGGTTTCTGGGTAGAATTTTTTCATCAGGACTGGGTGTGTAAGTGAACCCGCCTGAATGCGCCTGATGATTGTTTGTTGTTCCCTGCTCAGGGTGCGGTGCGGCTCGGGGAAGGTGCGCCGATCCTCCCTATACTCGGAGGTAATCTCTCTGTACGTGAGCACCGGGTTGGTGGTGTCGGTGTCCTGCCCTGCCCGGAGGGTCATCGCTCGGGCATGATAATCGGCTATGACGTTGCCGGCTACCTGTGTGTGGGCAGGCACCCATACGAGCTCTACGGCTCGCTCCGGCGCCCTGTTCTTCGTTAATATCGCGGCTGCCTCTGAGGAGATCACCCCTTTCCTGTAGCCGCCGTATGCTCTTTTGGAGTCGGTGACCACCACCCTGGCACCCGGTTGGACGAGCGCCAGGGCTATGGCCACTTCCTCTGCTGTCGCTGACTCTCTGGTGTTGACTGCAGCGCTGTTTATCAACCGTTCCCCGTCGGTTACCACCGCTGCTGCTTTGCAAGCAGAACGTGGAAACTATCTAGTGGAACCTTGCGTAACTATTGCCGGTTGATTTCTTAAAATGGCGCCAGAAGCTATAGTGGCGCGGGCGACAGCAGGCGACGGCGGAGTGAATTCTTTTTCTGCAGTTGATGAAGTATTTAATTTCGCAAAAGTCAAGCATGTTTGAATTTTTATAAAGGAACACTGCAAATATCACTTCTGTATTGATTTGTTGTCTCATATTTGCGTAATGTCTTGTTCTTCTTCAGCAATGTTGACAATTATGAACATTACACCGGACCAAGACGGGTAGATTTAGCTGTGAATATATAAGACTATTGCGCAGGCATTCTTTTGCTTTGGCCGGGTGGCTGAATCGAGTCACAGACATACAGACAGACCAAAATTTCTGGGTTTAAGTAGCCCAAGAATGACTATCGTCTTTAAAAAAGAGGAGAGCCGACGAAGTACTAATGCACCGCACCACACGCTAACGTGCCTGCAAAGGCGTCTTTCCCCTTTTAAGCGTGACCGTGCATTACACGAACATTACTGTGTCGCATCGGAAGGGCACGCGTAACAAGAACGCGCGCACACGTCGCCAAATCGGCTGCGCGCACAGCCGGGCTACTCCGTCGGCGTTCCAGCGCTCATAGGGTGCTGGGTGTTCCTCCTCGCCGCCCCTCTTCCTCCTCGCCGCCTGGATGTTCCTCCTCGCCGCCCCTCTTCCTCCTCGCCACCCCTCCGTGACGGGTTGAGACAACTGCGTCGGAAGCCACCATGTGGCTACGGAAGCCACCATGTTGAAGCCCGCCGCTTTGGCAGCGCGCTGCAAGCACGGGGATGTGCTATCGGATTCTTTATATGCACACGCATTCCGTGGACACAAACCGCTTACAGAGGGAAGGAGAACTTATTTGTGGGCTTGTTTGTACGTCTTAACAGTAAAAACACTGCGCTAGCTAAGTCGACAAGACGAAATAGCGGGAGAAACACGGCACACAGAGGCGCATCCGTGCGCTACCGCGTATACGTGCGTCTCCTACTTTTTTGTTTTGTAAACCTAAGTCAGCGCAATGTCTTTACACTTTTAAATGTAACACGCATAATAATGCATCAATGAGGCTCGCTTCTTGATCGTTAGTTTTGGTGTTAAATCTCATCTGCGAAAAAGTTGCGTCTTATAAGTGCGTTCGACCGGCAATGTATTGTGCAAAGACTTCGCGGAAGAGGTATGTTACATGAATCGCTCTGTTCTTCCACTAAGTCTGTCTGATTTCGCAGTTAACTGATATTAATCATGAGCCTTCTTTGCCGAAAATCATAGCCGCAAAAAGCATACCTTGTATATACAAGATAATGCGCAAATGGCGAAGCGAGGACTCAGTTGTTGTAGTAGTGTATGTAGTTGTTTCTCCAAGGGGAAAACAAAAGCTAAAAGTGAATGAACGAAATAGCAGAGGCTTATCTAAAGCACCGCGGTTAACACATAAAGAAAAAAAAATCTGCCAAGAAGCCCCAAATGTAAACGCTTTGTAAATGAACAAAAATGCCTAATCGGCGAAGCCATTTAATAGGTACAGTAAATAGTGGCCCAGTATGCAGAAGTTAATTTTGGGTGAGGGGGTGGACCTTAGAGCTGTGCACGGGCCGAAATTTCTAGGCCCGGCCCGGCCCGCCCCGATAGAGACACGGCCCGGGCCCGGGCCCGAGCCGGGCCCGAGAAATTTATAAAAATTGAGCCCGAGCCCAACGAATATTTAAAATCTGAGCCCGAGCTCGACAAACTTCTTAAATATGAGCCTGAGCCGGGCCCGAGCCCGCCAGAGTGTTGTTAAATATCATCCCTAGTCCGACAGGATATTAACATGTTTGTTGTTAACCTAAAAAGCGTAAGTACGAAGCGAATACGACTGTCTAAGATTTAAATTTCCTTTAAACTTGGACCGAACTTTGTACAACTTATCCTCACTTAGAAGCTTTTTTTTTTTCGATAGCCGTGTAACTTCATTTGCCACTTCATTTGCCAGTCTCCGAAATCAAGGCACACCCGAGGATACCTTAAATGATTCTGAGTAAGGGGATTTTTTTATTATTGTAATTCTTCAACAGATATTGCACCTTGCGTTCTTCCATTCCTTGCTGAAATTTGATCAGACGATGCGTCCGGTTTCACCGTTTGATTTTTGTCTTTCCCTCTATTTACGTTGGCAGCATGATTTTATCTGCGCTTCTGTTCTTTCTTGCCTTTAGTCATGGCTCTAAAGAAATTCTTGCGCGAAATAATTATGGGCTCTGCTTAGAAAAGTGGTTCTTCAAACTCTGCACACACTGCGAAATCCAGGCCACATTTGTTCTGTTTGTTTTAGTTTGAAAACGAGAGAGCAAATACAATCATGTTGTAGTCGGTGGCTGGAGTGCCCTCGTTTTCTGGCCCGCTCTCTCCCACTAAGCTGATGGTTTGATTGATTTTAGGGTTTAACACGCCGACGCAACGCAGGCGATGAGGCGCGCCGTAGTGGAGGGCTCCGGATTAATTTTTACCACCTGGGGATCTAACGCGCGCCGACATCTCGTACACACGGGCGTTTCTGCTTTTCGCTTCCACCAGAAAAGCGGCCGCCGCGGCCGGGAATCGAACCCGCGACCTCGTGCTCAGCAGCACAAACTAAGCTGATGGTACCCAGACGTTTCTTTTATTGATGTGAAGGCTTTCTAAGTGCAATCGTCTTTTTATCATATCTTTTAACGGCGCGGTAGTGAATCAGCACTTCCTTTTTTTTGTTGTCACTTTACCTGAAATATCAACAAGAAAACTTTCTCTTGCCAACAATTTAGAATTTGCTGCACAGGATAGCCGTGTCTCAGGAACTGCCCGGGCCGGATCGGACCGGCACGGCCCGACAAAAGTTTGGTTCAAGCCCGAGTCCGGCCCGGGCACGAAATAATGCGTGCTACCCTGCCCGAGCCCGGCCCGCGGGTCGGGCCGAGCTCGGGCGTTCGGGCCGGCCCGGGCCCGTGCACAGCTCTAGTGGACCTACCTCCAAAAATGGAGGAGGGGAACTTGTAAGAAAAATATCAGAAAAAAAGAAAAATCGATTCACAATCGATTCATAATTAAAAGTAAAAGAATTGGGGATCATTTGGTAAAAAGTTAAAAACAAACAAACACAACCAAACAAAGCGAGAAGTCATGAAATATAATTCAAGGGGAACTGATTACAACAGAAAGTCTCCCAGTTTGCTACACACAGCAACATCTCGTTATAATACTCAAAATGATGCAATGAAATCCCAAAAGTACGTGTCTGGTTCAGCACCTTCACTTGATCAATTAAAAATATTGCACAAGATACCACCACAGAAACATTCGCCAACCATTCCTGCAGTGGTTTATGCACAGAGGCACGCAGCAACCAGGCATTTTGAGCCGCTAATCACGGCCAGACAGCTACAGCACGTCGGCCGCTGCACAATTCGGCGGTTCCGCCGCAGTAGCGGCGTTGCCAGATCGGAAAGGGGCTTCGGCACCAAATCCTGGCCGAAATTTCACCAGATTTCACCAGCACTAAAATATGGCTCCTATGACGTATTTCCGGCTTTTTTACCTTTTTACAGCGAAAAATGGTAAAATGTTAAATGGAAAAATGGTAAATGTTTTTGTATCATCAAAAAAAAAAAAAAGACAGCGGACAACTTCCTGATGCACCTCAATTGATTGATTCAGCAATTCAGTTCACCATGGAAAGAGAGGCAAACACAATTCCTCCTTGTTTTGATGAAGAGACAGGCAAATCGATTCAGCCTTCAAGTACGTGTTAAATCTACCCATACCGAAGCTACCTACAATTTGATTCTTACCACCTAAATTCACACGTCATCTGTATTTTCGGCTCTCGACGAACGTAAAAAGGAAGAAAAAGCCGTCATCGCGGACCCGAAGGGAAACGGCTACACCAGCAAATTCATTAGCCGCGTCAAACGCCGTTTTCACCGATCGAGAAAGTGATTCATGACAAGAGGATGGGAGTGGTGCACTGAGGCGGCCATCAACCAAGAAATTTCCTCTCCTTCAACTCCGCCAGTCAACAACCCCACACAACCCTCCCCCCCACCTCCACCCCCTCCGCCAACGACAAAGCCGTGCAACAACAAAGACCAAAAAGCGCTACCCCCTTTCCTCTAGGGCCACCCCACAAGTGCCACAAGCATGGAGAAAACAATACTACAGTGCCTAGAATAACAATACTTTTCTCTTCTTTCTCCATGGCCACAAGCCTCAATGTCGAGAAAGTGGCGCCACCTATAAACTGCAGATGAAAAACTAACAAAACGGTGGAAACTTGATTAATTCAAGTGGCAAGCCATTTCTAAACGTTTTTCACCAGTTTTCACCAGATAATGTCTGGTGTAGCCGTTCCGGTACATCAACACCGGTAGCCCCCAAATTTCACAAGATTTTTCCAATCTGGTGTCGAATTTCACCATCTGGCAACGCTGCGCGGCAGTAGCGGGAATCGTAATGGCGGTCGGTGGCTCCGAAAACCGGTCGGGGCGGCGAGGGACCCTGCAAAGGATGTCTCCACCCTTCACGGAGGGGCGGGCGAGGAGGAACATCCAGGCACCCTAAGCGCTCCTAAGGTCCCTAAAATTACTAAGGTAGCGCCAACTGCTCCCTCCTTCTCCGCTGCCCTCCTCTTTTTTCTTTCCCCTCACCCGCGGCGCCGCGGTCCCTTTAAAGGCGCAACCACATGCGACGTTTTGGTCGCGTTTGGAGACCGTCCGCGGCGACGCGCGTTCAGCGCGCGCCACCAAATACACAGCAGCGCGCTCGGAGCGCCGGTGTCTGCGCGTCCCAGATTTTCGGTCCGTTTTCGGCGTCTGCGCCGGATGTTGCTATCCTCAATTTCCGGTCCCTCTCCGCACGCAACATGGCGGCTCTTTATTTGGCGGCTCTTTAGCACTTTATCTAATAGAACATCAATTTAACGTGTTTTGTTTGTTGAAGTTTTGATTAGTCTTCAGTTTATTAGGAATTACTTAAACAGAACGATGCTGCCTTGACCAAAGTAAGTCTGGCAACTTGGATCGGAGAAGCGCTCTTCGCGCGTCCCATGTGGTTGCTCGCCCTCTCCAACGCCCGTTCCGCGTCGGCGCCAGGCGCCGCAGACGGCCGCAAGACGCGACCAAAACGTTGCATGTGGTTTCGCCTTAACTCCGTGCCGGTGCCGCCATATTTGTTGGCCACTTGAGAGCAGACGCCCTCGCTACGCTTCAGGGCGCTCGCTGCAGTTTGCTCTTGTTTTCGCGCCGAAATCGCTCTTTGGTAGCATTTATAAGATTTCTAGAGCCCCGTTTTACCAACACGCACTGAGTGATAGTGCTTTGTTTTATATTTTTGTCTACAAGGGGATATTTGCGGGGCGGATGCCGCTGGCGCATACGCACAGCGCGGTTTTTGTTTACGTGTGCGGCATTCTGTAACACCTCAGGATAGCTCGTGAATGCGAAAGGATCGAGCGTGGACATTTCAAACTGCTCTGTTACGGTAGTTCCGTTCTTGCATTCGCGTGACTGTGGTCGTGCAATCACTGCACAGAGGTCTTGCGCACGGTTCGCGGCAGTATACAGAGCGCTTCATTCGCAAATGCCGTAGTTCGAGCGCTGCGCTGGCGTCCTTGCACTCGCCTTTCTTGCGATAATTGTGAATCCTCAGCGGCGTTCACTCTGCGCCCGCTTTTACTAACGACCTACATCCTACCTTAATTCCGCGCTGTTTAGAGTGCTTTGCCGTTTTTGTAGAAATGTTTCCTTCACCTTCATGTCGTTATAGGCTGCTGCGAGTAGATTAAAAACATACATATGCTGTTGTGCGTGTGCGCACGTACAGCGACGTGAAAAGCCCCTGCTTCCCCGACTTCGCAGCCGGATACACTAAACTGCACTCGTGGCCGTACGTTCATGTGCGAACCGAGTGAAAAACGCAGACTTGTAATTCTGGGAATACGCGCCAGAGAAGACTGCAATCAATCGATCGGGTAAACTGAAATTACAGATTTGTGGCCTCTTATTTCTCATACACTGTAAACGCAAACTAGCCGGAAATGGAGTTTTAATCAAGTAATGTGCCCTGAAAAGTACTTATAGCAAAAAATGTACTCCCTAGGCATGGTCTAAACAAGTGGACGAACCTCCGCGGTAGTACCGTTGCCCATCCGTGTAGCAAAAGGGAGGATTTAGAACGACATAACACCATTCGTGAGATGGCGTTCGGTCCCTTGTAAACAACCACGTCCACAATAAACTCCCCACTGGGGTAATCATCTCAAGCGGGCGGTCGCCCATGTTAGTCTTGTGTTGTTTCCGTGTGTCAGCACTTCAACCGTGGACTAATGCTAATTAGAACGAGAAAGCAGGACGCGACGGTTGCATGCAGCTACAAAACCGATACCGTACGTATACCCGTATAGTTGCTTCAGCCAGCGCGATCACAAGCAGACAGCGCGGCCGTGTTGTTTCAATCTGTTTATTTTGGCGGTAGGTGTTGTCAAACTCTGCTGCTAACAAAGAGACAGTTCTCGCCGTTGCAAACAATTGCAATGTTCATCTGCTTCGCTTGCTTGCGCATATATAGACAATTTAAATTCTCGTGCCAGCGCGCCAACGCACCCGACTGCAGCGACTCAACTTGCCCTGGCGGCACGACTTGCTGCCCGGATGTGAACAACCTCCGTGCAGCGCGGCCGGTGACTTGGTGCGACCGGAGCTTCAAGCGCTTCGCCTTGGGCCATCATTTTTTCTTATTCGAGGAGGACTAGTAGTGCCATTTGGTGGAAAGATTTTTATGTGCCCCTGTCACACGACGAACGGCCGCTAACAACATTTGGATACGGCGACAGCTGTGGACAGCTCGCTGGTAAGTGCTTCTTTCATCAGTCGATGCGTTTGTCAAACGTTTGGATAGGGTTAACTGCGAAGTACCCGTGCCGCACACAGCACGTACACGCACGGGCAAAGAAAAAAGCGCACACTCGTTTTATTGTACTTGTTTGTGGCTTTTGGGGTATGCATTCGCATTCTTTTGTAGGCCGGTTTGTAACAGGGCATTCGAGATGAAATCGTTTGTCGCGCGCGGCGTCGTTTCAAAGCAACGTGACGGTTACTCAGGTAGCCGAATCGCCTCCGACAGCGGTGCATCGTCGGGCCCGGTCGGTGAATATTGTAGGACTCTGTCTCTCATATGCATCGAACTGCTCGTGTTCTTTTTAGTTAACTGCTCTACTTTGTAATATCTATTTGTTAACGCTCCTGATGGCTTGCCTGTCCAAATATAAGTCTCTGTGTTGTTTCGTTCAAGGCTCTGACTCATTCTTAGCGCTCTGGTCGGCGAAAGCCGCAGATCAGACGGCCACCTCCTTCGAAAACTGTGCCCCTGTAGATCGGTGGGGTTGTTGCTCGCTTGAGTCGACTCTTCACATCTAACAGCGTACCCTATTAAGGAAACGGTGACATGCGTAAAAGATGCTATGAGCCTATCGAACGATTAAATGCATATAGTGTGGACCACGACGGCGACGTGGTTCGAAACCGAAATGTTTTTATTCCCTTTCGGATGATAATGAGGGGTCTGTATACAATAGGGGCCCGTCAGTCGCCAGCTAAGGCCACGTAATTAAAAACACAAATTCATGCCCTTATGGAAGAGAACAGAGTTTGCCGTAGCATGACACAAGTCTGCCGGGCATAAAAAAGGATATCATTTTTTTACAAGAACAATGCACACACTCATCTTTTGTTGGTAATAAATTTGTCATAATCAATAGTAAGACCATACACAAAAATTACTCGATTCATCTGACACTCGATTTTGACACGGAGCTTGCAGCTCCAAAAAGTGCACTGTGGTTTTGCGTGACGGAAACTTCTACAATCACTGTAAATTAACAAGGCAGGTGTGTGTGGCATGCAGCGTTGGTAAGTTTGCGAGAATAGCGTTTCCATTTCAGCTGTTTTTTTTTGTTGTTGTTGCCATGCAATCACAAGTAATTTGGTGCCATGAACGAGGTTTACGTTAGCTAACAAGGCTGTAGTAACGGTTGCGGCTACAAATGACCTTATGCACCAATCACGCTTGTCAGCTCGGTGACACAGAATATTAAGGTGTCAGAATACGGATGACTGAGGTCGCCTAGTTTATTACTACTGTAAAAAAAGAAAGTGTTTTCTGACCCAGTGAAGGACTTTCCTGTATGACTAGCTGTGTTATGACAAATGACCATACTTGATGAGACAAGCTGTAACAAATTAGCTTTGGATGTAACACCAGGAGGGAAATAGGTGGAGGTATCTGCAAATATAACTGAAACAGTGGGTGCCTGTCCGGCATGAATTCATTATTTGCTGACACGATTTTCTTCTGCAGATCCTGATACATGATCGAGTTGAATGACTTCATAGATCTTAAGGCAGGATAGGCTGTGCTGTACAAGGCAAGGCCTGCATTTCGGAAAACCAAGTTGGCCCCTCCAGCGGAAGTGAGTATTGCCCACGGCTGCAACAGCCGTCCAGCTCGCAAAAGCTCCACTTTTTCTATGAAAGTGAGCCACCATGGTAGGGGAGAGGCAGTCTAAGGGGTTTGCATCTTAACTGTGTGCCCACTTCACTTGAATAGATGCAAGCTGGCATCTTAAAGCAAGAAACAGCAGTTAACAAAATCATGCAATACCAAAGTGTTTTTCAGTCAAAAACAAAAACTAATCTATCAACCTACAGAGACTTGCATTTTATCTGCACTGTCATTTAAGTTGTGCTCGAGTATATTGTGCGGAAGTAATATATTTTTTATTGCTGCAAAAGCCACGACGGTTAATGTACTGGCACTTGTTTTATGAAGCTTTCAATTCCTAATTTAGGTACTGTAATTCGCAGGGAACCTGGCCCTTACAATTTTATTACTGTACCGAATATTAAGTTCATTTAACATAGTGTCTGTTTTGATTTTACGTGTGGGGCATTTTTTTTCTTTTTGCTTTTTCAGGCAGATGTTCCTCTGACTCCCTGCCTGCATTCCGGTGAACGGGGAAGTTAGCCTCCACATCGATGGCCAGCGTGTCTTGACTGCATCATCTTTACTGGGAGGACTGTGTTAGTCTGTTTGCCATCGTTCTGGGTTTTCACATTCAATATCCCAAGAAGGCACACAGAGCTCTAACGTTTGTGGAACATGGCTTTTTGGACCTTGCCTGCACCAAACACGTGTGAAGGATTAGAACTAATTAACTTTTATCGCATCAATATCGCTCACTAATATTTGTTTTCAATTCCGGTAATCATTGGATAGTAGTCAAAAGAATTCCGTATTATATTTCTGACTTTTTCTTTTTTTTTTTTTTACTGAAAAGGGGATATTTGATGGGCCGTTCTGTATGCTCATAATACAGCTATCTTTCAGTGAATAATATTAACAAACTAATTTAACTTGAATCAATTATCTAAATAATATTGGCAACTGGTGCGAAAATGAATCAACTAAAATTATCCGAAAAACACGCAATTCATGGCTTTTTTGTTCTCACTCTAAAGAAGCTGTCGCGATACCACCCATTCTGCTCTATATTATTGCCAATTAACCAGTCAGACTCGGTCACTTTTCTTGGCGCATTTGTGTCTTTATCAAAACGCACTGGTATTTTCCGCAGCAAATTTTTCGTTCTTTATATTACTCATTATCCATAGCCCATCTCACTGCAGTCTGTCTCCTACATCATTTATCTCTTGTGCCTTTACCACCTACAAAATGCTTGTTCACCTTTCAATATCAAATCGTGCACAGCTCTCGCTTATTTCACGACAAATTGAAAAATTGTTTTGTGTTGTAACCCACTGCAACCATTTTTCTTCACTTTGTGTACTTAGTACTGATGTGTACTGATAAGTTCTGATAATATGACGGGTTCTCGATCCTCTAGTATTATATAATGATTTCATTTACCATGCGGTTGTGTTTGTGCCTATCTGTTTTTCAAGTATTTCCAGTTCTTGTATTATTATTGTTTCTACACTTGTTCAACTAGCAGACAGCTCTCGCTCATTTCACCACCTACTGAATTTTTTGTTGTGTTGTAAACCGCTGCAGCCATTTTTTTTCACTGTGTACTGAGCGCTGATGCGTACTGATAAGTTCTGATAAGTACTGACGCGTTTCTCGATCCTCTAGTATTCTATAATTATTTCACTTACCATGCGGTTGTTGTTTGTGCCTATCTTTGTTTTTCGCGTATTTCCAGTTCTGTAGTAATATTGTTTCTATGTTTTGTTCAACTAGCATCGTATTGCTGTCTTCAATTCCTAACAGGCGTGTTATTTAGCAATGTACCATTTGTGATTTCTAATATGAGGTCGCCATAAGTGTTTATTTCGGAACCTCCTTGTGTACACCATGTACCATGTAAACTTGTCTGCGATAGATCGTTTGAAATAAACCTGAAATCGAGAAAAACCGTGTGAAATCAGTACTCCCGCAGGGAACTAGAAATTCTCCCTTGTGGCCTTGAAAACCTCCTTTCGGAAGGCCTACAAAACTCCCCAAGCTTTCGTCAAACTCCATTCAAAAGAAGTAAATGCTTCCCTTGAACCTCCTAAAAACGCCCCTAAACTAACATAAGTACTCCCAAAGGGAGCCATAATAGGCTCGTATTCAACCGCCTAAAAATTCCGTAAACATCACTTAAAAACGCCCTTCAGGAAGTAAAGAATACTCCATTTTGACCTCCCTAAATTCTCCCGAACATTTCTTAACATTCCCTAAATACCTCCTTTCTATAACCCAAAAACTCCCTGTTTTGAGGAGGTAAACAAAACCTCCCTGTTCCATGTAGTAAAAAAACTCCTACAAGGAGGACCACTAGAGGACAGGCGAAAAAGAACCTCTATGGAGTATATGGGAGGAAAAAAAGTTTAGAGTGTACGAACCAGAGATCGATTCCCTCTAGGTACAAATTATGTAACTAGTTACTGCAGTTAATTATTCATGCAATACGTTTTTTCACCGGGCGCGGTCGTTTACAGCCGTTATTAATGGAGGCGCCTGGACAGAATTGTTTTGTGCTGGGATATATTCTGGCATATTTTTACATTGCACTAACACAGGGATACACCCGAAAGAAATTCGAAAGAGGACCAATGTCACGATGATTATCAAGAGAAAACAATAAATCACAAAAATGAATTGGTGCCACCAAATAGATATTTTATTGGAACAAACGTCCGTAATGACGTGCTGCTGACGTCGTGCTGCTTGTGCTGCTGACGTGGCTTCCCGTGAGAAAAAATGTTGGTAGTGGCATTTGGGAGTTTTTTTAACGCCAAGCTTCTCCAATATCCGTTGCTCAAATTGATCCGTGAAATAATCCTATTGAGAAGGGAAAAAAATGTTGCCACCGAGTTTGAGATGCGCCACAAACACTCCGCAAATATAGGCAATAATGCATTGCAGAAGGGAGTTAGTGACCGTTCTACCATAGCATGGTCAAATTCGTGTTCGCGCATCTGCTCAGTGCCGCGTCCGCTCAACTCGCTACACTAAACCCGTTTAGCAAGCGCTTTGCTGGACAAAAATACGTCTGCTGAAAATAATATAGTCGCCCTGTGTGTTTTGGTTCAAATCGCAATGACTGGATACGCTGCGCCATTGACTACTAAGATGAAGTAAGCGCGCACGCTGCAAATGTACGGCATCACGTGTAATGCACACGTAAGTTGTAATTTACGTTCATCTGTGCATACACGGAAGAAAGGGCGTACAGCCGTTACGGTGCGAATATGCATTTGAAGTGCTCATTCAAACGTGCGCGAATTTAACAAAGCGATAACAGAAATTGCGAATCAAACGTACGTCAATGGCGCGGTCACTATATTAGTTGGCCTTAAATTGTTTTACCTAGCCGCAATTTTTTTTTCTCGCAACAGCCTCAATTTGCGCCGCACCGACCAAGCCCATATTACGCAGCAAATCACTCCAATGTCATAACAACGGGATTATAATACCACCCGGGTCGCTAACACACAAAACATGACTTCACGCCAAAAAGAGCGTACACGCACTCGGAACGCACACGATACATGGTCAGACGCAAGCTGCCGTCGGCCAAAACAAGCATGAATTCAGGTGAACAATTCTCGCGTCACGAAAACCTTACGACAACTGACTGAACATGCTACGCCGCTGATATTGATGCTGGAAGTTAAGCGCGCACATGACAAATACACGGCCTCTTATCCAAAGCAAAGCTTACGACGGGGACGAACTCGGCGCTGCGCGCATTGCCTACTCAGAACAAAGCGTGGACGACGGTCGCGAAGGGAATACGCATTTCTTCGTAAGTGACCGCTCAAGCTCGCGCAGAATTTAACAGAGCAAGAACAAACATTCAGAAACTTACCTCGCTATAGGGACCGGGCAGCTGGACGGGTGGCGCCACCACTCGGCGCTCCCGTCGTCAGTGGAATGAGACAGTGCATTGGACTACACAGCCTCCCGTTGTTTTTGTCGTGTTTGCTACGGTGCTTTGAACGTTTTGGTGGTGTTGTGAGCGTTTATGTGCGTGTGAAAAAAATCTAGACAGATGTGTTGGGTTCTTAGATGTAGTAATGACTACGTAAACTTGTCGGACGATTCTAAAGTTGGGTATGGCTGCAATGGCATGAGCGCTTTTGCAGCGATCTGCGCTTGGCTACACCCGTTCTGAGTACGAATAAAACTGCCATTAGTAGTATTATTTTCTTCTTAAATGCACTAACGGCTACGCAAACTTATTGGATGCTTGTAAGGTTGGGAAGGGCTACATTGACACGAGCGCTTTTTGCAGCGCTCTGCGCCTGGCTCCGCGCGATCGGAGTAGGAATAAAACTATTAGACAATAATATATTAATTTCTACCACTTTAAATTATCTTCACTGGTTTCAATGACTATGGTTTCCACGCCAGCCTTAGCGCTGGGATACCTCGATACGTGTGCTTTAAATAGAAAGGCACCTGCATACGAGATGGATTACCGTGTAATCGTAGAAATGTTGCGGTAGTTTACACTTTCTGTAACCGTGAGCTTTGTGCCTTCGGTTTTGGTGAGCGACACTGTGGCCGCATGGGAGCCTGAAAGCCGAAGTGGAAATCCCACATTTGTGGTGGTCATTTTATCAAGAGCCAAAGTTATTTACCAACTCAATAGCCCAAGCTACAAACCATCCCTCCTCCCCTTCCCGTTTTACCACCTGCGTAGAATAAAGGCTGGCACCGATAGTTAAAAAATGTGGCAGTGTTAACGTCAGCCGGTGTTTTTTAATGCTTAAGTATTCTTTACTGAGTACCTAAAAAATTGTGTAATGCTTGGTGAAGACAGCAAAAACGCGCGATTAGTTGCCTCAACTATGGGCGCATCAGCCCGAGTCTTCCAGCACACACACATTTCCGACTCGCTGTACAAAGTTCAGATTTGGAGAGGGGGGGCATGGAAGTTCAAAATTAAACAGCAAAATCATCTAGTCCTCCGTCTAATGCTTATGATGGTTGAACGCAAAGCTTTCTGCGAAATCGAATGGGAAATGGTCAGTCAAAGACGCTGCGATCAAAGAACAAACTGCGTGCTGGTCAAATTCGACGCTCAACTAGTCAAAGTTTAAAGGGGCACTGACACAAAAATTTTGCATCTTGTTTTTTTTGTTCCGATAAGTAGCTAGTGACCTACTTATAACCTGTAGAAACCTCAATTGCTTCAGCGTGCGACGGTTGTTTAATTAGAGGCATTTTCAATGCGGCCAGTCGCAGTTTCGGTTTCAGCGAGTGCCGCGAAACGCGATGGATTTTGTGGATTTTGTGTGAACAAAGCTGACCACGTGACCGTCGGAGGGATATCACAGAGCAGAGCCGCCGTAGCACTGTCGAATCTGCATACGGCAGTTTCTGCGAATGCCCCCACGTACTGATCTCGTGAGGCGCTTAATTAAAAGCGACCGTGGATGTGACGCAGGCGCTGCGAGTGCAAATGCTACCGCGGCTAAAGAACGACGCGCGACAGCGCGACGCTCGAGACGGTGGGTGGCAAGACGCGCGCTGGGAGCAGCCGGCCGGTCTGCCTACAGGTCCGCCTACAGATGTGTTCGGCTCAGCACTGCGGCGGATATTCGAGTGCCGCTCTCGTAAGCGGTGCAGATGACAATTTTAATGCAACCCGCCATCGCATCATTAACTCCTTTCTCATGTAAGCCACCATGGTCGGGACTTGGGGACAATTTCGTGCAGCGGTAACAAGCTATCACTCGAGCTACCTGCGCCGGCCTGGGCCACTTCGCGGCCGTGGCCGCCGCCTGCACAGCGACCGTGCGGCTAGCTCAGTGGGCGTTTCGTGCCTCCGGCGCGTTTTCGCATCCAATGGTAATAAAAGTAATAGAAACAGAGTGCCTGGAATCGCTGTAGAACTTTGGTCGCGGCCAGCTGCCCGATAGCTGACGAAATCCGGCGCCTCCGCTGCCTCCGCCGCCAACGATCGGGTCGTTCGTTCTCGAGAGCAGAAGCTCCGCCCTCCGGCCCTCGATTGGAGCGGCGAGCCGGGCGAGCCGGCTAAAAACGCCGGTAGTGCGAAGCGGCAAACACAAACTCGTGACGTGTTTGGATGTTGTTTATTTACAATTGCGCGTGGTCCTCTGCTGGCTGCTCGGTTGCGTTTCGCACACTTCAAAATTGATTTTAAATATGTTCTAGGCTGTATTCGCCGCTGATATTTTGCAGATGATGTATATGTGTTCCACCAATCTATCTCCGAAGTTATCTCGCCTTCAAAATTTGTGTCAGTGCCCCTTTAAATCCAGAAGGCAACCAAGGAAACCCATACGATAGAGCTTTGCGATAAACCCTCATCGTCGTTAGACGAGGGTGTGCATGATTTTTCAAGGGTGGCAGCTTGTAAACCGACCAGAGCATGCAGTTGTGAAGCTGAGTACAGGTTTCGGGCACCCTCCTGTCTTGCGTCCTTCAGCCTACGCAGGAATTGGTTTTCAAAAAACCATTTACCAACTAGCCAGCAACCATTGCAATTCTTGTAAAGCAATGCTTCTCCACGACAAGCAATAACGTTCTACTATCATGAGGTATTTATTCTATCAACGGTTCCCGATGACTGTAGTAGAGCATTTCTTGTGAAATTAAACACGTTTCAGCCGTAGGTAATAAGTTACGGAAGCGTCGTCCGTCACAATTTTCTGTTTTGAGGTAAATCTTAGAAGACACCCCCCAACTTCGTCTTTCGCTTGTGCACGACGGCGACGCCGTTTCGTCATCAACCCAAGGCCAGCGCCGCAGCATTCCTAGATCGGTTGCACACACCGGCTTTGTGGGAGCATTTAGCTGCAGTATACTCCTCCATACGCCAAACTGCATGCAGGCATCAAAAAATTGCATGAAGCAACGAACTTTCACTTCCAGCTTGACTTCCAGCTTGGCGCATTGAGCGTCGTCTGCTATTCGTAATACTGAGTATGGGCGTAAATCACACACATGGCATGCCTCGTAAACGTCACATCCACGCTCAAGATTTACCGATCTGAAAAATGCACGTGGGGTTACGTACGCTTTGCAAGCCGCACCGCAGAAAAACGACAGAAAGCCATGCACAGTTACGCTGCGCTGACCACCACCGGCATTCCACTGACGAGCGGTTTGCCACGGGCGGCGCTGTTCGCGAAGCGACGGTGGTGCCATAAAGGCCGCCCGTCCCTATAGAGTGATGGCAGCGTCGGCCTGAAGTATGCCGTTCAAATCTATGCAACCAAACTTTTTCTCCTTTCTGCGTCGCGTTTCCCGGACGGAATAACGAAGTCTTGTGCCCTGCCTGACGATATTCGCGCTGCCTAAGGCACAACAATCGGCACCGAGAAGCACATAAAACGACACCGTGCGACATTTTTTCGAAACGAGCAGCTAATTCTTACTTTGCTATTAGCTGGCGCCTACGATAAAGCCGGTACTGAAGCTCGGTGGCTCAGAAGCCAGCAATGGCGTCGCAGCGGGGGCGTTGCGCAATGTCCCCGCCGGCGAGGCATCGGCGAGGCGTCCCGGCGGCGGAGCAAAAAAAAAAAACCAACCACGTGACTTTTCCTTGGCCAATGGCGCGCGGCGTTCGCCGGCGAAAAAGAAAATGGCAAAAACGAAGTAGAAAAGGAGGCGGCGAGGGCGAAAGGCGGCGAGATCTAGAGATGGCGCTACCTTAGTAATTTTAGTATAGTATATTCTAGGCACTATAATTTTAGGGACCTTAAGCGCTCCAGGCTCGCAGCGCCCCGCTGTCAGTGCGGGGAACCACAGTCCTACTCATTGGCAACCGGAAGCAGTAAGTCTACGGTCAACAAGCTCTCATCCTCGCGGTATACCACAATGCAACACCTAGCTTTCACGGGCGTCCCCGGGTGGCGCTGCATGTACCGACAGCCACGCGCTCGCAGTGTCGCGTTTCCATCCGTGAACACTGTACGTCAGACTGTTACAGGTCAACTCGATAGCAGTTAATTTGCTACCGTCTGAAAAGGCTAGCTTAAACATACGCAACGATCTCACGTTTTCAGATATAATGCTTCCAATATTACGAACAGCGCGTTGTCTATGTTTTTGACCCAAGAGAAATGTGGCTTCGTCCTGCTCATGGTCCCACTTTCTGATACGCGAAACGGTTGCAGCAGCAACAGCAGCAGCAGCAGCAGGACCGGCGCGGCCACGAGGCGCTGCCTAAAGATGACCGAGACAAGGTTGCATCCTGTGCTGCCATCTAGCGAATGCGTGTGAACAAACCGCGCTGAGGCTGCCAACCAGTACCAAAAGGTGGCGACAAGAGGTCACAGTCGCAGTCACGCTGCTTCTAGCGCCGGTTTTCAAAGACAGCAGTTTTTTCTTGGGCTATTTAACAGACAAGCGATTTTTGTCGAATATATGTTCTCTATCCCTAATGAAAGCCAGCGTTTAATGTAGCGCCGTAACCACAAGCAATTTATAAACAAATTGGCGGAAATCATTTTAATTCGATGCCAAACTTTCTGAAATCGGAATGATGGCGGTTCGTAGTGTAGAAACTTGACACTACAATATATGTCCCGGTCACGTCCCCTGCAAACATAGCAGCTGCGGTGACTGCTGAAACGTTTATTCACTTATTCAAAACCGTTACACACAAGTATTTGTACAAGTTTATATTCTATAAGTATTTTTTAGCATTATTTTGAAAATTTTTAAGATACGCCACCCGCCGCCGCCGCTGGGTTGCTCTCGTCGTATGTGTTATGGCGTTCGTCGGCGGCTGGACAGGAGCCTCACATTCACGGTCCGCTCGGTACCTAATCTCCGACCTCTCGCGGTTGGGGCGCTGGCGTACTGCTGCCCCGTGGGGCCGTCGCAGGTCAACTCCCGCTCAAGAGAACCCGCCTGCTTGCTTGCGTCTGTTCAGGAAGTTGTATACCCGCCTGCGGGCCTGCGCACATCAAGCAGTGTCCAACGGGAGTTAGAAGTAAAAAATGTCCGGACGACGCAAACGCCTGTTTATCCGCGCCAGGGTCCGTCGTATGAAGCGGAAGGCGTGCATCCGAACCTCATATCATCGGGGTCCTTAATGCATTGTTTCGATGGGGAGTTTGCCGGGACCGCGATGATCTGTCGTAAGAAGCGAGTCGTCGTATGTCCGGGGGACGTATCAACGGGGTTCCACTGCATCGCTTTTCATCTCGCATACAGAATAAAGTATGTTGCCGCGCTACTGTAGGTGATGGTTGCCAGCATTATTTTTGGGAGGACACACGCGGCTCGTAGATCTAAAAATTTCGATTTAAAGAGTTCTAGGGTGTTATCAGCAAAACCGTTTCTCGTTAAGGTGCCTTAAGGTATACCCTTTCATTTAGAATATAGAACATATACTCGACAAAAATCGGTTGTCTGTCCCTTTAAAGTCGAAAATGTTTGTCTGCATATCACTCTGCTCCGTAATCCAGCCATCCGACCAATAGTTGAACTAAATCTTTTTATTATGCCGACAAAACTTCCCTAAACTGATATATCTTGTACCAAACTGCATATTGTCAATATTGTTCAGCAGAAAGAAACAACTAGCCATATTTGAAGCAATACATCAATGCATAGCTAGTGTTAGCAGTGTTTCTTCAATTAAAAATGGTTGTGTGCTAGGTTTGTGTGATACTAAATTTAAGAAACCACGTCAAGACCCATGTTCCCGTGTGAGAACCGAGACCAGGAGGCGGCATTCCGACTCCAACCGTAACGGAAAGTTTCAATACATGGACCCCAAGCGCTGCGAATTCTAGAAAATTAATGTAACTTGAGCAAACCTCAGGATTGAGCCCCGAGGGTAAGAACGTGGGGGGTGGGCATGGGAGAGAAGCGGACCATTCACGCGCCAAAGACTGTCTGTCGTCTTCCGGCGGCATTTGGAGCGAAGTGAGCAGATACGCGTTCATTTTTAACACGACAGTGTTTCATGCCAGGGTCCACCAAAATCTGACTCACGTCATATCCGTCACGGAAGTTACATCGCCAGAAACACTTCGACTGACGTGGCTGCGCCGGGATTCGGACCACGAGCTCTTTCGCCGCAACGGGAGGTACGAAACACACTCCCGACTTCGCTATGAACAGACGCGTGAATAGAACGACAAACGCGTGATATATCCTTACTTTCGATTGGTGCTGCCATCTAGGAGAGGCGAAGCGAAGTAGGGCACCATGACCACGGCCTCCGCGATCGGCGTCCGGCGGCGCGCCGTTGCTCCGGCCGTCCCAATCGCCCGGAGAGAGCGTAAGTTGAAAAGGGGGCGTGGCCGCGTATGCGGCCGCACCGCGGCGCGCGCAGCCGATGGTTGGAACGAAAGCCATGTATGCTGGAGCGCTCATCGAAATGGCTTTTCGTTCAACTTTCGCGCTTCCTATCACAATAAAAAGAAAGCATAGCTGATTTTATGGGTGCAAAGCGGCTCATAGAACCTGAAAATGCATTTATTTTAGCTGCGATTGCAGCAATTCGGCTTATTTAACATGGGCTGTGACGCTTTATGCCCTCGACGCACGGACAATATTCGCTACCACCGATGGGAAATTTCGGCGCCGAAATAACGTTCGGTTCGCTAAAATGTCATTATTTTTTCGGGTATTTCTTATCCCGGCTTATGTATTTTATATAGTCTGCATGGATAATGCAGTTCAGTAGAGCGTGGGGCGCGATCGCGTCGTACCCACGACAGATGGCTGTGCTCTTATCTAGCCTTCGAATTAATGCCTGTTTGGCAGAAAAAGCACCCGTCTTATTTTTAGAATTGACGCGTTTAAGGAGATTACGTTGAGCGATAGCCTCAAGGATGCGGCAATCTGCTCTACACATGCGCGTTAAGCAAGTAATGGTTTCAATTTCAGTCGCAACAAATAAAAAACTTAGTCAGGTGCACTCTGATTTCATTGTATTCTTAACGTATTTCGGTGGCCACAGGCAAGCCCATTTTTCCTATTTTGGAATGAATACCCGGCACATTTAAATTTTCAATTACTGATTTCAAAGCACGTCTATGTGCTAAGCAATGATGACAGCTTTCATGTTTGTTTTGGACATTAGCCACTTATGTACACACTAAAAGTTGGAAACCAAATGTGTACTGCACACTCGTTCAAGAGCTGCATAGTTTATTAAACAGTTATTTACAAACTATATTACACTTACATTCACAAATCTACACTTTCAAGGCATCTGCATGTCTTCAAAAACGGAACAGTTCACACTCGAAGCACTTTGCGATGCAGGGGCTTGGGCACCAGTTTTTTGCGGTACGCGGCTTTGTCCGTGACAGTTGCACCAACATTGGCAAGCAGTGGCTGAAAAAAAAGTGTAAAAGTCAAACGATGGTTTATGCCGAGATTTCGGTAAAAAAAAATCCATATTTTGCACCAACGCCAGTTGCATTGAATCCTTTAATTAAAGTCGGATGCGGCGCTTCAATGAATGCTATTCGGGATATTCGAAAGCTATTCGAAGCTTTTTCTCAGCCCATCGCTGTCGTTTTTCTCGATCACATAAATCTAGATCACGCTCCAGCCTGCGAGCAACGAGTGCTCGCAGGCTGGAGCGCCGAAAGCTTCACAATATTTTGCACGCCATTTCAGCAGTGTAATATTCAGGCCAGCCTTTACAGCTGCTTACATGCGCGGGTTCTTCAAATGACTTACAACGCGCCGCAAATAGCTGCATGCCGCAAACAACGAATATAAATATCTTGTCGTAAATAAAAAAAAGCATGGGCAAAATCATATAATCAATAGGCTGCATAACACTTGTTCCGTGAACGAGGCTTCAAACACGAAATATACAAAAATTAAATTTGTAAAAATAACTGCCGAAAATCAAACACGGCACCTGTATAAAAATGCAATCACTGCGCTTGATTGTTGTCCATAACCCACCCTACGCGGAAATAAAAATATAACGGCTGTTCCAGCAGGCAGGCACCCGATAATTCGCTCGCCGAAAAGTTCTCGTCCCCAAATGTCCCCGCACCGAAATGTCATGCACTGATCACAGCGTTTAATTATTCATTTATTATTTATTATTGATTAACTTTTCACGGCACAGTGACATACCTGGGTTTCAGTGCTGTTCCTCGAAGCTCTGAGACAAGCGGACTTCATGACCTGGTCGTTCGGTTGGTCAGCTTAACAAAAATAAAGCTGCAACACAGTTCTGCCTGATCCGGCAGCGAAAAACGCAGCAACAAAGGCTCCGCAAAGCCGTCCAGGGGAGCCGGTGCAAGCTTCCCAACCATCGGCTAACACCGCCATCTCGCGGCGCGTTCAGGCGTTAGCCGCATTACATGTTTTTGCTGAGGGACGCGCCGAATGGGACGGCCGGAGCAACGGCGCCGCCCGGCAGCCGATCGCGGAGGCCGTGCCATGACGCTAATGAGCGCCGACAATTGGCGCCTCGATGCCAGAGCCTACGTGTACGGGGGACGCGCAGCGTAAGCTGCGGAGAAGCCGACATGCGGATGTAGAGCTCGTGACACGATCCGCTGCTCCTTTCGCTGCAGCGGACCCTTTGTTCTCCAAACGATGCGCTGATAACCCGTTTGGCTTCGTTCGCACGGACGGTTGGCTAGCGCCTGTGGTTTCAGTCGGATTTACGCAATGCTCAGGCGCGTGCAATCCAGTGTCTAACGTTGATGCGTATAACGGTGCCATAGCGACGTGCAAGTTCACATCGACGCAAACTAAAGATTCAACTGCTCCTGTGACGGTACATTTCACTTTCGTGTTTTAACGGTTCTTATGGATGAGGCAACAACCATATTTTTTGCTGGTTTTATAGTACTCGAAGGTTGGGTTGTTCTTGCACTGAAGTTTCTTTAATAATAATGGTGAGGCCAAGTTGTCTGGGATTTCACAACAGCTATATTAAAGCAGAGACTTCAACTATACGGGGCCGTCGCATTATTTTAAGTTAGACAGAACTGCTCACGCCACGAGTTTAGACGCCTTAAAAAACGGTGGCCATTCCTTTCGCCTTATCCGTTTCAATCCTGATTTCCTTCTTAAAGCGAAAAAATATATTTCTTAGTGTTCTGCTAACTTTTATTGCTCTCATGAGCCCATGAAAGAAAAATGGAGCTGGCAGTGAAAGTATTAACTAATTAATTGATAAGGCAATAAATTGTCACATCTGGCCGTTAAAAATGTTATTTTGAGTAGAAAAGTTTTCTTTGCATGTTTTCATAAATGTTATGACCACATGAGCCTAAAAACAAAAAAATCAGCTTCGAATTGCTCATATTTATAGATTTCCAAGCTTGGGAATAAAACGCCTGGGTTTTTAATTTTTAGCCTCAATTTCGTAATTTTGTGGTCACTCAAAGCTCTTCTCTCTTTACAGCGTCTAACTACACTAAAATGCCACAATGGCGATGTCTAACGCAGTAGTCATCGTAGGAGGACAATTCCCCACAAAACTAGCAGTTTTGGTTCAGTTCTGTGTGCGCTAAAGGTACTTTCATGTGGCGGCGTCAACTGACACCACACAAGGGGTTAACTATGAAAAAGGTTTTTGTGGCCCATATATTAAGGCGAAAGGCTTAGGTGTCTCATGAAAATTGAAAGTGAACGTAGTCGTAGGCGTCGTCGACGCCAACACGAATGGAAGAGAAATGGCCGCTGCTGCTAGGTGACAACAAATTGGGTTATTCGGGGATCATCAGCCTTCCTTAATTTGTTTACAAGCTGTTTACCAAGTTTACAGTTAGCCGCATAGGTGACAGCCTGGATTCCATCAACCCAGAGAGCAGGATTGGTTTAGAAAAGGGCACTCAACCATGGATTACATCCATATTAATCAAGTGATAGAAAAATCGGCCGAATACACTCAACCCCTTTAAATGGCATTTATAGACTATAAAGAAAGCGTTTGATTCCCTACTTACCGCAGCCCTGCTAGAAGCACTAAAAGCTTCCCAAGCTGACCAGGGAATAGGGGATACCTACATAAGACTTCTAGAAGACATAGAAGACATAGATAAGGAATATACGGGCAGGGCAACCCTCCACAAGCAAAGCAATAAATTCCCGATCCGTAAGGGAGTGAGACAGGGAGATACTATCTCTCCAAAACTTTTCGCAGCATGTCTGGAGGGGGTATTCAGAAAGCTTGAGTGGGAAAACATGGGATTAAGGATAAACGGAGAATACTTGAGCCATTTGAGGTTTGCGGACGGCAGAGTCTTGCTGAGTGAGACTGAAGAACACCTGCAAACAATTATTGAGGGACTGCAATCAAAAAGCAGGGCCGTGGGGCAAAAAATAAATGTGAATAAATCTAAAGTAATGAGGAATAAGCATACCAAAAGCGTCCTCTTGAGCTTAGGAAACGAAACGCTAGAAGAAGTAAACGAAAATAACTACCGTGGACAGATGGTTAGTGCTGACCGCAACCACGAGAGAGCAATCTGGCGCAGAATAGGTATGGGTTGCGGAGCACTCGTCAAGCACTCCGGAATAATAAAGAAGTAAGCTACTTCTGTCCCTCAAAAGAAAACATCTACAGCAGTGCACACTGCCGGTGGTGACATAGGGAGCTGAAACTTGACGCCTTACTAAACAACTAGAAAGCAAACTCAGGTCAGGTCAACGGGCCGTGGATAGAATAATGTTAAGTATAACATCCAGGGGCAGGAAACGTGCATCCTGGATCAAGAAAAAAACTTGAGTTGAAGGTATCATAGTTGAAATAAAGAAAAATTAATGAAATTGACCTGGCCATGTGGAGAGGCGAACATGAACCGGTGTACAATTAGGCTAGCAGAGTGGATACCAAGAGATGGCATCCAGAGCGAAGGCTCTGTGCTCACTTGATGGATTCCCGGACTAGGGAACCACTCCCACTTTAGAAAGTTCAAATAAACGGTTTCTCTCTCTCTCTCTCTCTCTCTCTCTCTCTCTCTCTCTCTCTCTCTCTCTCTCTCGTCTCTCTCTCTCTCTCTCTCTCTCTCTCTCTCTCTCTCTCTCTCTCTCTCCCAAGAGATGGATCTAGAAGAAGGGGAAGGCCGTTAATCCATTGGCAGGACGAAACAGAAATTGGCAGGTAATTATTCTGTACTTGAGTAGCGCAGGACAGGGCGAGGAGACGCCTTCGTCCTGCTGGACCAGAGTAGGCTGGTGATGATGATGCAAACCCGGCTTTCCAGAGCAGCAGCTAAGTGCTCCTACCATAGCGCTAAAGCGCAACGCTGCCAGAATGGGTCTGGAGGGCAGCCAATCTGGCTATCGGAGGAATTCACTGCAGAGACCAATGGAAAATAAAAATGACTCTGAACCGAAAATACGTGTGTGTGTTTTTGAACGTGAGCCACAGTGTTAAAGAGTGTAGCAACAAATGTCAAACCAACAATCACAGGGTGACATTGTACACAGAGGATAACGCAAAATATCGCATGTGAAAACGCAGAATGGCTTTCGCCCTCAAGTCGGCTTAGTGTGTAATAATGGACCATTCGTGCAGCATATTTAGTATGCCTCGAGACGAAGGAATATTTTAAGAAAAAGACGAAGCAAAACAAGAAGAAGCAAAGAAACAGAGAAATTAATAGGAGAAGGAAACGAAGAAGAAGAAGACGAAGGACGAAGATGAAGTAGCAAAAGGCGAAGTTGCAAAAGAGAGAGAGAGAAATGACCTTTATTGCGTTGTCCGGCGGGGGGTGCGGGTCAGGCCACGCAGGGCTTCGCCGTGTCTATCACCTATTCTAGGTATCGGGCTGACCTCGAAGCAATGGCCTGGCCTGCGGCTGGGGCTACTAGGAGTGTCCCCGCCCCGCCCCCTGTCAAAAGTGCCGGCTCTATTATCATTTGGGGCTTCAGAAACGGTATATTGCGGCCGGGAGGTTTGTTCTGCTCTTCTGTGCTTCAAAGAAAATTCCAAAAGATTCACAACGTAATTCCATTCTTATTCTGGCAGCTCCCCAAAGCCCTCCAAAAGCCTTCATTTCTGAAACTTTTTCTAATATTCTTCTCCCTCCTCCTCCGTCTTCTTCCTCTTCTTCTTCTTCTTCTTCTTCTTCTTCTTCTTCTTCTTCTTCTTCTTCTTCTTCTTCTTCTACTAGTCTTCTTTCTTATTCTTCTTTCTTCTTATTATTTATTTATTTATTTATTATTTTATTTATTTATTTATTTATTTATTTACTTATTTCCATTTTTTGTTTTATTTATATTGACTAATTTCCGAACTCTATTCCTCAAACACATGAAGAAAACAGCTTCCAAATTTTTCTAATTTTCCTCGAGTAATCTACCTAGGCAGTTTTCTCTTTCGGTTTCACGACTGATGTTTGGTCGATCCCCTGATTGGGTATGCGCCGATAATTTTAAGGAACAACAACAACAACAACAACAACAACAACAACGAGGAAGACGAAAAACAAGAAGGCAAGGAAGCGAAAGGAGAAGAGTGGTAGTGTGTCTGGATTGACACATTTTCATCGGTTCACTTGCAGGATCGACATTCTTTGCGCGCTACCCTTAACTTGCTCGTCCTTTAATATGGCAATTGAGCTACGGCCAATCCCCTCCCGCTAGATCACGTGGACATATAACTGCCAGCTCACCTTTGGCTAGGAGAGCAGAAGAAGAAGCAGAGCAGCAGCAGAGCGTCCCGCCTTCAGTCTCAGATCATCGAGAACTGGCCGTCTAAATGGACCCTCTTCTTGACGACGTAAGTAATCGGCATTGTATTTTGTCGCCTGGATAACGCAAATCGTAGACGAGGATTGCTGCTGGTTTTCGTGACGTAAACTTTGCCGTCCAGCTTGCTAACCGCCATGCCGGCCCAAACACCTCGGACATGCATAAAGTTCCGTCGGCCGGGATTGTTGCCCTGGAGTCTAAGGTATTCGCAAGATATTCACATAAAAGTTTAGCAGGCGCTTTCTTCGCACGGCCCCTGTGAAAACCACCATGACAGCGCCCATCATTTCTGCGCATGCGCGTGCATCTCGTAGAAGAAAAAAATGTAGGCCCCAGCGTCCGTCGTCTTTGCCGTCACCACTCGATTCTCGGCCGTATACCGTCAACAGACATGAATAATCGCAGTGACATTGTGTGGCAAAGCTCTAATTGCGACAGAGAGAGAGAAAAAACTTTAATAGAACTCCGAATCACCATTTAAGACTAGAGTCGCGGTTGCGAAAGGAAGCGGCACGACGCGCGAAATGCCAACGCTGCAGCGCAGTTGCCAGCTAACGCGGATACGGACACCTGTGCGCCTGCCCTTTGCACACGGCACAGTCGTTCTGTACGAAAGCCAAATAATGCTCCCGAAGAAATTGTGAATGTTCACGAGCACACTTATTGAGATACGCCGGCAGCGTAGCAGTGCGCGCATTGTGATGATGGCTATGCTTAGCGGCGTGCCCTTTGTAACAGGGTGGCGTTGCAGAGCGATCTTAGTCGTAGCGCTACCGTACAATCATCTCGCCAAAAAAGAAAAAGACAAACAACTTTTATGGAATTTTTGTTCTAGTCTGACTTCTTCGTTCACATATCTCACCAGATTTTTCTCTGCTGTTTTCCCACTAACATTTTAACCTTTTTTTACTAACCTCTTCTGCGGTTCAATTCACTTTTCCGTTAACATTAAAGCCAAGGGCTTCTGAAAGTTGGATGTCTTTCTCACTTACGACTGGACTCCGTTGAAATATGTCGCATGGTTTCTGGCTCCCTGCCCCAACTTCCGCACACTTCTTCCTGTACCGGATCACGGATAAGCGTTTTTGTCCGCAAGCAACCCGCCTGGGCTTCAAAAAGCAGCGCCACGTTTCCATCGAGCGGCCGTGGCACCTATCGGCAAGCGGCCGAAATGGAATGCGCTCGCCGACAAATGCGCAATCTGCGGCCGATTCCGAAACATGGCAGCTGACAACCAGCTGACCTGTGCCGACGACTTCTCGTGTTTTGTGACAGGTACGATGTAGGGCGCTATGCGAAACAGTAGCCAACGTCGCGGTAATTATTTTGAGCTCGTGCGACCGCCCCCATGCCGGAGCCTGCGCGTCTCTGTTGCTAAACCGGGCTGAAGAGGACACACCGAAGAGAGAAAGAAAACGGAGGAGAAAAGTTTGGCGAAAGTGTGAGGGGAAGGGCGGCATGACAAAGTGGCGCGAGGCGCTCCCCGGCAGCGACGCACTATTAGGTAAACGAGAGAATGGCTAGGCACCAAAGATAAACTCGCAGGAAAGCAGAGCGTGAAAGTACCGCGAAAGTGTGAGGGGGAGGGCAGTATGCCGAGGCCGCGCCACAGATACCCAGCATGCACTGCGTATGACGCGTGTCCTATTTCGAAGTAACCAGCGGCCGGTGTTTGCCATTGCCACGTCGCCGCTGGTCCGCCTGCACCAGCGCGGCCCATGCCGGCCGTTGTTGCTTGAACTTTGCGTCACGCTGTAGCTCGTTGCGTGAGCTCTGGTGCGACACAGACTTTCTCAGTGCTTCCCACGCACTGTTCCCCCTAGTTTCAGTAAATATTTCAGTGGCCCTAGTTCCTACTTGCCAGTGTAGACATGCGAGAGTGTAGCTATTGTCATCTATAAACCCAGCCAACCTCTCTCCCCTCACTGCTAGCTCCTCACCGACCCGGTTTTTTCGCGCATGCGGATAGGGTTGCACCGGAGGAGCTTTCTGTGCACACGGGACCTTCAGTTTTTTCGGGACATGTAATGCTAATTACAGCTGAATTGCACAACAGCCTCACAGGAAGTTTTGTGGCACGCTTGTGTTCGGAGGGTGGTGCACGTTTCTCTCAAGCAGTTTCAGTGGACTGCAAAGAACTTGCGGTCCGCTCCCGTTAGTGAAAGTTTCCATCTGTTATATGTGATGGTGTACATCTTCTGCAATTAAAAAGTTGTACGGCTACGACTTACTGGGTAAGGGAGCACGGATGATTGTAGGGCAATTTGCCCAAGGGCGATTGATACCTGAAGTGTAGCCGTATACAGTGAAAAGGCTTTGTTCTAATTGTAGGGCAATTTGCTCAAGGGCGATCGATACCTGAAGTGTAGCCGTATACAGTGAAAAGGCTTTGTTCTAAGTTGGTCTCCTGTCTTTCCTGTCTGCAGAGGGAAATCCGGGAACAGCAGGTGGCGCAGTTGGCGGGCTTCTGCCGCGAGCTGTGGCAGAAGCGCCACATGGCGGACGTCGAGGTGCACGTAGAGGCAGAGGCCTTCGAGGCGCACAAGGTGGTGCTCGCCTGCCACTCGCCCTACTTCCACAAGCGGCTCATCAACACCAAGCCAGAGATGCTCAAGGCGAGTATGGCAAAACGACAAAGTGCATACGTGAACGTTTACCTAATGCAACGCATGCTGTTTGTCTTTAACCGTGTGCTCTAAGCGGGCATGCGCAAATGCGTTACCGTATCAAAGGCTGCTAGAACACCCCCATAGTACTAATGCATCTTACCCATGCTTGGGAAGAGAAATTGCGTAATTGGAGGAAGGGATTGTGTGAAGTTCCGCACAACAAAAGTACTCGATTTGCACTCGGAACGGCTCTGCTCAGTCTGCAATAAAGTCATGAGTGAAAGTGAGGTCAGGCTGGCATTTGGTGGACCAGCCAACTGTTGATGAGCGGAGGACGCGGGTGTACGGAAAAGTAATTGGACGGGATCAGCCCACGGATTTGCAACCATGTCGCGAAGGGTCGCTGTTCGGCACCAACATGTGCGGTCTTGCGAGTAGTCTTGGGGAGTTGCTGCTCGACGAAAAGTTTATAGACTACGCCTTTAGCACTTTATTATAATCTGCAAAACATCAATATAATCATAATCATCATCATCATTGCCATTTTGAACCTGCTGATGGTGTCCCAAGATGAAGGTATCTGCCATTTGCTGCCAACCACGGCTTTTATGCGTCAAAAGGATCAGCTACTTCGTAGAGTTTTCTTCTCTCAATCTCTCGCCAAGTTTAGCTACCTGCCTATACTTTGAACCCAGCATTCAGGGTACCATTCCTTCACTCAGATGGTCAGCGTGTTGTCAGGATTTCGCGCTCATCCCAGGTCCAGGACTACTCGTCCGTTACGAAATTCCAGGATTGATGTATTCGTGATGCCAAGCGTTGACATACGTTAATTTGATGTATGTTCTAGTTGGGCCCCGGTCTAAGCGCATGCATAGGATAGATACTACCCACATATGATGTTGGGCAAAGCTTAATAAAACATTCAATCGAATAACTTAATAAATCAATTACGGTCACTCAACAGTTTAACGGAAATAATGTTAAGAGTGTAATTTGATAGCAATACATTGAGTAGACACCGTAATTCACAGCTCATACGTGCGACCATACACCAAACATACGGAATAGTAGACACGCCCAAAGTTGTATTTTGAATTCATGTCCATCTTAAGTGCCAATTTGTTATCAGTTGTGTGCTTAAGCTCTTAATTCGACTATTTAGGTGTAGAGATAGTGCTGCAAATAGAAACACGCTGATATGAGAGAACAATGTTATTTGAACGCTTAACTTCGGAACCTTAGGAGATACTGGACAACAAAGATTGTGTTTGATAAGAAGCGCAGTAGAGGATATGAAGCGTAAAACTTCCAGTGGTGCATGAAGGAATCATTTGTACCTTACTCTCTGCCTCGCACTCGCAGGTGGAGCTGAACGGCATCACGCACGAGTCGTTCGGCGTGCTCCTCGAGTACATGTACACGGGGCGGCTACGTCTCACCTGCCAGAACATCGTGGACGTCTTCCAGGCGGCCAAACACCTCGACATGAAACGCATCAAGGAGCGATGCGCGCAGGTCGTACCTCTGAGATTTGCTGACCTGCATTGCATGCAGTGCACTGACGCCTATATAGCGTGAATGGGATTCTAAGCAAATGGTATTGGGATGCTGAGAAGGAAGTAATAATTATTAATTAGAGGAGAAGCTGGTATCAGGTGCATTTGTAATTATTTGCTGAAATCCACATTTCTACAAATTATTCATGCAAAACAAAGCCTGGAGTGTTGTTTTTTTTCTTACTCAGAGCTGAGGACGCACTGATTAAAGTGCTACAAGATAAGGACGTCGACACAACGAGCAGTATCGACACTACCTTCACCTGCTTTACCATTAAATGTCTTGCAGACATTTATTACTCCCTTGCTAAATACGAGTGCAGAACAACGCCTCTTCGATTGAATCCATGCCATTGAAGCTTTCCGAGATCACACGATTTGTTTAGTCTCGTGTGCCGCACACAATCTCATCGACACAGCCGGTATTCGACCTTGAAATTACCGATGTGGCTTAAAGCCTCAGAAGGATGCTGGGAGGAAAGCACACCCCACCGAACGGGCATGATGTCAGGTGCATGGCATGTGGCGCAAACTAGCACATCTTTATTGTCTTTGCCCGCCCAGGGTTATGCACATACCAGAACCTACAATTTACGTAATGTATCCCCCCCCCCAAAAAAAAATACTGTCTTCACAGCCCGTACGTCACAGAAAGCCACATGAAAGGCTTGTCGGGCTACGACCAGTGATCCATCGTTGAACCGATATTGTCACCATTTCCTTAATTGGGTGCGCTGTTAGAAGATGTGGGGAAGCGACTCAAGCGAGCAAACAACCCCACCGAATCTACAGGGCACAGGTGACGAAGGGGGTGGCCGTCTGATGTGCGGCTTTCGCCGACAAGAGCGGCAAGAGTCGCCGCAAGAATGAGTCAGAGCCTTGAACAAAAACAGCACAAAGACTTATATTAAGACAGGCAAAACACTCCACAAGCACGAGGTAATGTAACGTTGATGAGAGACAACTTAGATGGAATACAAATGCAAGAAATAGTTCAAAACTAGACAAATCGATAAAGTCAGGAGCGTTAACAGATAGGTATTACGAAGTGGAGCAGTTAACAAAAAAGGAGACGAACAGTTCGATGCTTATGAGAGACAGAGTCCCACAATATTCACCGACCGGGCCGGACGATGCACCGCTGTCGGAGGCGATTCGGCTTCCTGGGAAGCGCGGCTTCGTTGTAGGCCAGGCCGTCCGAGACGATCATGGTTGGAGGCGATTCGGCTACATGGGAAGCGTGGCTTCGTTGTAGGCCAGGCCGTCCGAGACGATCACGGTCGGAGGCGATTCGGCTACATGGGAAGCGTGGCTTCGTTGTAGGCCAGGCCGTCCGAGACGATCACGGTCGGAGGCGATTCGGCTTCCTGGGAAGCGTGGCTTTGTTGTAGGCCAGGCCGTCCGAGACAATCACGATCGGAGGCGATTCGGCTACATGGGAAGCGTGGCTTCGCTGTAGGCCAGGCCGTCCGAGACGATCACGGTGATTCGAGGCCCGGGAGTACGTTGGAGTCCTCCAGGGCGCGGGTCGCCGATGGTGTGGTGTACAAACTGGCAGAAGCCGTTGTCACATCACGACGTCCAAACGTAGCTGGTTTGCTTAGGCGCGGCTTCTCTTTTTATAACTGTGCCGGCGCGGAGAGAGAGGGCACAACACACAACGCGCCCGCCGCCGTCGACCGAACAGCTTCCCTCTTTCTCCCTTCTGGAATCATCGGCGCGCTTTAGCACTGGCAAGGCCACGCGCGCCCCCTCGAAAGAACTCGAAGCTTCGGTGAAAGTTGAGCGGCGGAGCTTTTATTTTGGTATTTTTTTGCCGGCGAGCCGGCGAGTGGTCGCGTTACCGCCGCTTCGTTCGAGAGAGTTCCAGCATTTTCTCGGGGCGAATAGAACCGAACTGAATGAATCGGACGACTTTAACAAGAA
Source organism: Haemaphysalis longicornis (assembly GCA_013339765.2). Lineage (NCBI taxonomy): Eukaryota > Metazoa > Arthropoda > Arachnida > Ixodida > Ixodidae > Haemaphysalis > Haemaphysalis longicornis. The sequence continues at coordinate 2,452 of JABSTR010003758.1, read as the reverse complement.
TTAGGCGCTGTACAATAAAATGAAAAAAAAAAAAACTATACGGTACTTTTAGGCGTCGTACGCTCGAGTTTGTGACAGATATGATTATTCTTAGAGCCTGAGAGCCTGTTTCGTACGGCGTAGGTGCTGACCGGCTCTCCCGAGGATCCCGTGCACGCGCTGTTCGTGTACGTGTCGGGCAAGAAGCTGGGCACCAAGGAGGCCTGGCAGCGAGCCTACAAGACCATCCTGTCCAAGTTCCACCTGGTCGCCGCCCGGCCAGAGTTCCTCGAGCTCAGCGTCGACCAGGTCTGCGAGATTCTCGGAGCCGACTCAATCGCGGCACAGAGGTGCGTATGTCGAACAAAACCAACACTGCCTTCAAAAGGGGAGAGCGCGCCGACCAAAATGCGAATATGAAACGAGACTGCCGATGGTTAACAACTAAAGGTAGCATGCGAGAGTTTCTTGCCAGCTGACGGTGTAATCCGAAGACTTCGGGTTCAGGCAGCTATGTGGTAGCGTGCTCCATCACTTTCTTTCAGTTGATCATTAAAAAATGTTCTGCTTCCACACGAGAAAGTGGCGAAGTACTACTTCAATGCACACTGTGGTGTTTTTTACTGCTGGATTTGCTGTGTGCTTTCAGATCGCGCAGACTAGCAGTGCCTGGAAGCGTCCGTTTTATTAGGTGATGATCATCATAGCGCCCACCCACGAATTATGGGCTATGTTCGAATTATGGGCTGAGGAGCATTCCGCATTATTTTTGGCCACCTGGGGATCCTTAGCTTGTGCTGAAATCTCAACACAAACATTTTTGCTTTCACCTTATCTAAAACACATACATTCATACATACAAAGATACACATGCATACATACATACATGCATACATACATACATACATACATACATACATACATACATACATACATACATACATACATACATACATACATACATACATACATACATACATACATCATCATCATGCATGCACACACGTGTACATATATAAAACATACATACATACATACACACATGCATACATACGTAAGAACGTACGTTCCGTTCTGCACGTTGGCGCTGTTCAGTCCGTTCAACCTTAATTAGCCAGTGCTCATTAGAGGGTTTCAACATGCAACATTGATTGACCAGCACTAATTAGAGGACACCCCCCAAAGTAACGACTGCGCCGGCATGGCGAGGACGGGCGCGGAACTTGTCCAACCTACCTTAACGAATGCGCAAGTGCCGAGTCGGGTCCCGGTCAACACGGTACGAACGGAAAGGACGGAACAGACGAAGGGCTAAAATTCCCCATTGTTCCTGGTTCCAGCGAGACGGACCTGTTCCACGCGGCGCTTTCGTGGTTGGGGGCCAAGTGGGCGTCGCGCGAGCAGCACGCCGTCCGGCTGCTCAGGTGCATCCGCTTCTCGACGATGTCCATTGACGAGGCCGTGGCCTGCTTCCACCCGCCAGTGCTGCCGGAAGTGACGGAGAAGCCGGAAGTGCGGGAGATGCTCAACAACGCCGTCTGGTGAGCGGAGAGCCGATACATTATACTGTTCCCGTCTCTTGGAAACGTATTATTTGTACCTCTGGCACTACCATCTAGTTGACGGCGAGTTGAACGTCAAAACAAGCGATTCCTAGCAAGAGCAAAGGCCTGATGTTTTGCGGAGCTTCGGAACCCTGTGTAATTAAAAGAGTATGGCGGTCAAGCTTAGTGTCTAGGTAGCAAAAAAATAATATTCAATTTGTTAGGACGTTCATGCTTTTAAGGACGGTTTCGCATTTAAGCTTTTGAGGGGCTGGGATTCCTATTTCTTCCTTTTTGTGTTTAGATCCAGTCAGGTGAAGGGGCGGGGGGATATGAGAGTAATCTTCGCAAATACTTCATTATGAAGGCATGTTCCTAATACCGCGCTGAATGGTTGAAAGTCGGGCGCCAGTGTCGAAGATATAAGCGTGTGTTTGTCTTGTAAAAGGGCCTTGTTTACGACACAGCTTAGGTTGGTGCGTCAATGGAGCTTTGTTTTGGCAACGCACCTGGTGCGACAACAGACTGCTGGCAGATTTTTGAAGCCTATTAGCAGGTTTTTTTTTCTGTGGTGTCTGAGTCTGTAAGCCGACATTCTTGTTTACTTGTAGCATCGGAACATTGTTCGAGTAGTGTGCAGAGAGCGAGTTCTCAGGTTCACAAACATTCATCAATTCTTATAAAACACTGCGCTCTATTGGCATTGACGAAGACGAAGGACGGCGGAACACAAGATGCACACATACGAAAGCGCAACTATCGAATGACCTTTATTTTCCGAGCCTATCGGAAAACATTGGAAACGTAAACATAGAATGAAAACATTGATAGTTTGACAACTATCAAATTTTGATAGTTGTTATCATCACCCCTTTTAAATGCGGAGCATTTCTTAGGCTCGCGATGTCACTCGTCGATGTTGTCGGCGC
>JABSTR010003757.1:0-36086 GCA_013339765.2 Haemaphysalis longicornis | reverse complement strand
GACTTTATTACTTAACTAGTCAATATTCAGTTCCATGGTTTTGGATGGTTGCATCCGATCACCTTTTCTTCTCGAGGCAATATTTTTATACCCTACACGCCCTATCACTACCCAACACTATATCATACTGATAGAGGACGCATTTCTTTCTGCTCACGCTATTCCTATCATCGTAGATCCTTTACCGTGATAAGAACATCCCTATTGGTGGTCACCTAAATTACTCACCTATTTTCTACTCAATCACACTATTTCATGATCATAGAGAAACCAATAATAACGCATTTTTTTATTTTATCGTCACGAGTTCATATCAGCCCATAGTGTCACTAACTTTCAAGATTTATAGCGAACACAAGCTTTTCCGACGGGATTCGTAGTATACTGCTATGTGTGAAACCAATCAACGCTTTCAAGATATTGCTAGGAGCGATTACCGATTACAGTTATATCTATCGGGCACTGAATAAGACTTTTTTACTTAACTGGTCATTGTTCATTGCCATGTTTTCCGATGGTTGCATCCCATCTACGTTTCTTCACCGTCAATCTTCACACCGAGCAATATTTTTTAACCCCTACAATCTACCCTACAAAACCCTTTCGACTACCCAAAAAAAAACCCCATCTATTCAACTGATAAGGAGGGATACGCTTTCTGTTCTTTTCATTTCATTCTGTCCACGCGATCCCATCATCGTGATCTTAAAACGTGATACCGAACAAGCCCTATTGGTGGTCACTCTAAATTTTCACTTATTCTCTAGCTCTTCACGACTATCTCATGACTAAAACAAGCAAACATTTTTATTAATGTATGAGGCATAATCAGCCAATAATAAAATTCTAAACTGTTTTAATGGGGGAACACAGGATTTTGCATGGATGTCGAGTACGGCAATGTGTCGAACCAATCACGCTTTCAAGATGGTGTACTAGTGATTAACCAGTACAATTATACCTATCGGGCACTGAATAAGACTTTTTTCTTAACTGGTCATTGTTCATTGCCATGATTTCCGATGGTTGCATCCAATCTTACTTTTTCACCGAGGCAATATTTTGATACCCTACACGCCCTATCGACTAGCCAACACTAAATCATGAATGAAAACACATAAAGAGGACGCATTCTTTATTCCACGCGATTCCTATAATGTGATCTTTAACGTGATGCAGAACAAGCCCTATTGGTGGCACTCTAAAATTTCACTTATTCTTCGTAGCTCATCACGACTATCTCATGACTATAACCATAAAGCATTTTTATTTACGTAAGAGGCATATCCCCCAAATAGTCCTAAGCTGTTTATATTGGGAAAACACAGGCTTTTCGACGGATGTCGAGTACGGCAATGTGTCGAACCAATCACGCTTTCAAGATGGTGTACTAGCGATTAATCAATACAAATATACCTATCGGGCACTGAATAAGACTTTTTTACTTAAATGGTCATTGTTCATTGCCATGATTTCCGATGGTTGCATCCAATCTACGTTTCTTCACCGAGGCAATATTTTGATACCCTACACGCCCTATCGACTAGCCAACACTATATCATGATGATAAAGAGGACGCATTTCTTTATTCCACGCGATTCCTATAATCGTGATCTTTAACGTGATGTAGAACAAGCCCTATTGGTGTCACTCTAAAATTTCACCTATTTTCTAGCTCATCACGACTATGTCATGACTAGAACCAAAAAAACATTTTATATTACGTAGAGGCATATCATACCCAATATTCCTAAGCTGTTTTATGGGAACACAGGCTTTTCGACGGATGTCGAGTACGGCAATGTGTCGACCAATCCACGCTTTCAAGATGGTGACAAACCAGCCATTACCAGTGCAAATATACCTATCGGGCACTGAATAACACTTTTTTACTTAACTGGTCGTTGTTCATTGCCATGATTTCCGATGGTTGCATCCAATTTACGTTTTTCACCGAGGCAATATTTTGATACCCTACACGCCCTATCGACTGGCCATGACTATATCTTGATGATAAGGAGGATGCATTTCTTTATTCCACGCGATTCCTATCATCGTGATCTTTAACTTGATACAGAACAAGCCCTATTGGTGTCACTCTAAAATTTCACTTATTCTCTAGCTCATCACGACTATCTCATGACTATAACCAGAAAGCATTTTTATAATACGTAGGAGGCATATCAGCCCAATAGTTCCTAAGCTGTTTAATGGGAACACAGGCTTTTTGATGGATGTCGAGTACAGCAATGCGTCGAACCAATCGTGCTTTCAAGATGGTGTACTAGCGATTAACCAGTACAATTATACCTATCGGGCACTGAATAAGACTTTTTTCCTTAACTGATCATTGTTCATTGCCATGATTTCCGATGGTTGCATCCAATCTATACGTTTTTTCTTCACCGAGGCAATATTTTGATACCCTACACGCCCTATCGACTAGCCATGACTATATCATGATGATAAGGAGGACGCATTTCTTTTATTCCACGCGATTCCATCATGGTGACCCTTAACTTGATACAGAACAAGCCCTATTGGTGTCACTCTAAAATTTCACTTATTTTCTAGCTCATCACAACTATGTCATGAACTAGAACAAAAAACATTTTTATATATTCGTAAGAGGCATATCAGCCCAATAGTTCCTAAGTTGTTTTTTGGGAACACAGGCTTTTCGACGAATGTCGAGCACGGCTATGTGTCGAACCAATCACGCTTTCAAGATGGTGACCAGCCAATTACGTTAACCAGTGCAAATATACCTATCGGGCACTGAATAAAGACTTGTTTACTTAACTGGTCGTTGTTCATTGCCATGATTTCCGATGGTTTGCATCAAATTTACGTTTCATGTTTTTCACCGAGAGCAATATTTTGATAATACCACGCCCTATCGACTGCCAACACTAATCATGATGAAGGAGGACCGCATTTCTTTATTCCACAGCGATTCCATCATCGTGATCTTTAAAGTGATACAGAACAGGCCATATTGGTGTCACTCTAAAAATTTTACTTATTCTCTAGCTCATCAGGACTATTTATTTATTTATTTATTTATTTCGGTACCTTCAATGCCCAGGGGGCGTTACAGAAGGGAGTTGGGTTCTTTTTTACAAGGTATTGAAAAAATATATATACAATAAGGGGAAAATATACAAAGCAAGAATAGATGCGATGCCTTAAAGGCAAGAGCGAAAAGTAAACAAATCACAGGAGGTAAAAAACTATACAATTACATATATATATACAGACATACACATATGCACATATATACATTCATATACACATACACGTACATACACACACCGAAAAAAAAAAACATTTGGTGCGGAGGGAAATATAACTCAAAAGCTGGGGAGTTATACAAAGACAGTTGTGAAAAAAAGACTATGTAAGAAAATTCATTTACAGTGAAAAAAAAAACTTGATTATACAATGCACAAGTGACGTTCAACTGCCGAACGAAATGCGCGCGCATCTGTGATTGTAGCTATTGAAGTTGGCAGGCGGTTCCACTCATCTGATGTTTTTGGTATGAAGGAATGGAAGCACAGATTAGTACTACAGTGAGGGACGTTTACTTTGAAAGGGTGATCCACGCGCGATGATAAGTACGACGGGCTGGAAAGGAGTTCATTTTTTAGTTGTGGATTGAAGTGATAAATTTTGTGGAACAAGTTGAGTCGAGACAGCTTTCTGCGCACGGAAAGATTCGGCAGATTTAAGGTTCGTTTCATTGAAGTTACGCTCGCTTTGCGGTAGTAGTTAGTTAGGATAAAGCGTGCACTACGGTTCTGTATGGATTCTATTGCGTTAATAAGGTAATCTTGTGCTGGGTCCCATACCGAACAGGCATACTCGAGTTTAGGGCGAATTAGGGTTTTGTAAAGGATTAGTTTCAGATCGGAAGGTGCCATAAAAAAAATACGTCGCAGTAGCCTAGTGTTCGGTTTGCATTACTAATTATATAATTCACGTGTGTTTCCAGGATAGGTTGTTGGTATGTGTACTCCTAAATATTTGTATGTTGCTGTTGTTTCAAGTTGGTGGCCATGAATGTTGTATGATGTTGGTGACCTTTCAGAAATATTGGAACGTCGCGAGATTCTCATCATTTTACATTTGTTAGTGTTCAAACGCATTTTCCAAATGTCACACCAAGTCGATATCCTATCAAGGTCAGATTGTAGTGCGGATGGATCAGACGTTGATGACATCACTCGATAGAGCACGCAGTCATCTGCGAATAATCTAATGGAAGAGGTTATGGCGTCAGGTAAGTCGTTGATAAAAATAAGAAACAGGAGAGGGCCGAGTACAGAGCCTTGCGGCACACCTGAGGTGACTGAACAATAAGAGGAATCGTAATCGTTGGCTGTTACAAATTGTGATCTGTTCGATAAAAAATTTTCAATCCAAGCGAGAATTTGGGGGTCAATGTTTAGTTTACGCAGTTTTTGACAGAGCAAGTGGATGGGAAACAAGATCAAACGCTTTGGAAAAATCCAAAAAAATACAATCAACAAATTACCATCATCAAGGCACAAAAAAGGTCGCGTGTAAAGGAAATTAATTGTGTTTCGCAGGAAAATGTTTTCCGAAATCCATGTTGGTGTGGAGAAAAAAAGGAATTATTTTCAAGAAACGTAACGAGGCTCGAGTAAATGATGTGTTCAAACAGCTTGCATGAGATGCTGGTCAATGAAATTGGGCGATAATTAAGAGGGTTATGAACGTCCCCGGATTTAAATAACGGAACAACTTTGCCAATTTTCCAATCGTCGGGTAATTGACAAGAATTCAAAGATTGAGAAAAAATTTCCCCTAAATATTGGAAGAATAAACGTCTATGTTTTTCAAAATTTTAGAATTTATACCATCAATTCCTGACGATGAGGAAAGTTTTAATTGGGCTATGAGTGGAACAATTCCAACCCAGTCAACTACCAAAGGCTCCATTGGAGGAAAGTTTGAAGTTTCACAGGAGTATGCCTGATCATGTGGCTGATGCGGTATAAAGACCTTTCTGAATACGTCATTCAGAAGAAAACAGCTTTCAGAGCAGGGTGCAATGTCGCCGTTTTCATCTATTAAAGATATCACATTGTTCTTCGTTCCACCAATGACGTTCCAAAACTTCTTCGTGTTATGTAGAAGCAGAGAAGGGAGGGTGTCATGAAAAAAACACGCTTTGCATTTTTGACTGCGTTTTTGAATTCCGAATTGCACTACGATACGCAGACCACATGATCCGGTTATCACTCTTTCTTGCCTTGCGAAACAGCCTTTTCTTCTTATTCAAGAGACGGTGAAGGGAAATGTTGAACCATGGAGACCGATGGGTGCATGAAATGAGCCGTAACGGTATGTACTTTTTGATTAATGAGTGCACTTTATTTTTGAAAAGATCCCAGTTTGTAGCTACAGTACGTTCGTAAAATGTGACCATATATTCAACAAGAAATGCTTCCAACTCTTTGTTGATCGACAAAAAGTCAGCTTTTCGATAATAATCACGGACGTACTTGGGCTTGCTAACTCTAGTATTTGTACTGGCTTTAACAGCGAAGTTGATGAAACAATGATCGCTGAGCCCTGGCGTGCAAGTGAGTGAGTGAACAAGGTCGGGGGAAGTGGTTAAAACCAGATCAAGCACATTAGCGCTTGTTAGTGTAGTGCGGGTTGGTTGGGTAACAAGTTGTGATAAATTAAAGTTGGAACACAAATCTACAAACTGAGCAGCTTCGGGTGAGGGGCCTGAAACACTGAAGGAGGGTCCAGTCCAAACTATTGAGGGGTAGTTGAAATCCCCCAGCAGAAAAAGCAACGATTTAGGAAATCTTATGATAATATTATTTAGTACGTCATAAAGGTCATTACAAAATGACGAGGGGGCGTTCGGTGGTCGGTAACAAACACAAAATATTGCGTCATGGTGTTTTATGCGAATACCCGCGCAAACTAGTTCTAATGGAGATGAAACTGGAACAGCGAAAGACTGCAAATAGTCCGCGATTGCAATAAGTACGCCTCCCCCCAATCTTGTGCCTCGATCACATCGATAAAAAGAAAAGGACTTTTGGCAATGAAGAATTTCGCTGCTTGATACCTTGGCAGATAGCCAAGTTTCCGTAAGTGCCACAACATCTGCGTTACACGTATCAATGAATGAAGAAAGGTCATCACGTTTATTTAAGACACTGCGAATATTAGAAAGCAAAAATGCGATTTCACACACGGAGTGAATTTTACCTAGCTATGACTGTGAAGTGGAGGGCGGAGTTGAGGGTTCTACGCAAACAGCATTGCTTCCGGAAACGCCATCGCTATGAACATTTATTTCGCACACACTATCAGAAGATTGAACGTAAACGTAACATTTCTTGTTGATAAGAACTTTGTTGTAGCGAACTGAAAAAGGCTGCCCGCTGGCTTTACCAAATTCAATCAACTTTTTGCGCAACTTTCGAGTTGCAACGCAGAAATCTTCGGTGATGCTTACGTTGGAGGGTTTGAATTGCGACCGAGACGAAAATATAGAATCTTTTATCTTAAAACTGGAAAATTTTACTATAACTGGTCTGGGCTTATTCGGCACAAACTTCCCAAGCCTATGGGCGCGTTCGATCGTCCCATCCAAAAGTGGCGTTTCCAAAGTAGAAGACAGAAGATCGCAAATTTTAGTCTCTGATTCGGCCCATGATTCGGTTGGACTGTCAGGTAGACCATGAAAGATAAGGTTTTCACGGCGAGATCTGTCTTCGATTTCGTCAAGGCGACTTGCAAATGAAACCGTTTTATGGCGTACCGCTTCAGCAACGGAATGAGAAATGTCGGGCAGTGAGCATCCCTCGGACGCGGCCATTTTTTCTTCCACAGCTGATAGTCTTTCGTTGATGTCAGTTATCTCTTTTTGCAAGTTTAACTGAATTTTTTTGACGTCATTCAGTTGCGAAAGCACTTCAGCATGATTTTTATCAATTTTCGCGTTTAGCGATTTCAACAAGAACAGAACATCGTTACTACTCTGAGCAGGATCCTCGTTAGGAGGACCAGGATTTACTTCGATGTCACCGCCGAGAAGTAGAAGCTTCCCAACAAACACGCATTCGCGAACAAGATCACAAAAAACGCTGGGGCTTGGGAGGAGCAGCAAATTCGCATTACTAGTGCGCTTAGCAAACAAAGAAGGTCGAGAACCAACCTGTGCAAAACAGAGCAACACTTGAGGCAACAAAATGGCAGCTGTCCTCCCAAGCCCACTGAAGAAGTGAGCGGCTGGGCCATCCTTATACGGACGTCGAAGAGCTGATGTCGATGACGATGGGGGGGCGAGAACCGTCATAGGTGGCCGAAGATCATCGTAGAAGTGAACTGGCGGCACCAGGAATTGTTCCTCCGAAACTTGCGCAGGACATGTGGACGAAGAAACCAGTGGCGCATCGTGCCGCTTCGATAACGGTAGGCACGTGCCGCTGATTGACAAAACCTGTGCAAAACCGAGCAACACTTGAGGCAACCGCATGGCAGCTGTCCCTCCCAAGCCCACTGAAGAAGTGAGCGCTGGGCCATCCTTATACGGACGTCGAAGAGCTGATGTCGATGACGATGGGGGGGCGAGAACCGTCATAGGTGGCCGAAGATCATCGTAGAAGTGAACTGGCGGCACCAGGAATTGTTCCTCCGAAACTTGCGCAGGACATGTCGACGAAGAAACCAGTGGCGCATCGTGCCGCTTCGATAACGGTAGGCACGTGCCGCTGATTGACAAAACCTGTGCAAAACAGAGCAACACTTGAGGCAACCGCATGGCAGCTGTCCTCCCAAGCCCACTCTCATGACTATAACTATCATGACTACTCATTATAGCCATCTCATGACTATAACCAGAAAGCAATTTTAATATTATGTAGGAGGCATATCAGCTCCATAGTTCCTAAGCTGTTTAATGGGAACACAGGCTTTTTCGGTGGATGTCGAGTACGGCAATGCGTTGAAGCAATCACGCTTTCAAGATGGTGTACTAGCAATTATTCAGTACAATTACACCTATCGGGCACTGAAAAGACCTTTTTACTTAATGGTCATTGTTTATCGCCATGATTTCCGATGGTTGCATCCAATCTACGTTTCTTCACCGAGGCAATATTTTGATACCCTACACACCCTGTCGACAAGCCAACACTATATCAAGATAATAAGGAGGATGCATTTCTTTATTCCACGATTCCCATCATCGTGACCCTTAACTTGATACAGAACAAGCCCTATTGGTGTCACTCTAAAATTTCACTAATTCTATAGCTCATCACGACTATCTCATGACTATAACCAGAAAGCATTTTTATATTACGTAGGAGGCATATCAGCCCAATAGTTCCTAAGCTGTTTCATGGGAACACAGGCTTTTTGACGGATGTCGAGTACGGCAATGTGTCGAACGAATCACGCTTTCAAGATGGTGTACTAGCGATTAACCAGTACAATTATACCTATCGGGCACTGAATAAGACTTTTTTACTTAACTGGTCATTGTTCATTGCCATGATTTCCGATGGTTGCATCCAATCTACGTTTCTTCACCGAGGCAATATTTTGATACCCTACACGCCCTATCGACTAGCCATGACTATATTATGATGATAAGGAGGACGCATTTCTTTATTTATTCCACGCGATTCCCATCATCGTGAACTTTACCTTGATACAGAACAAGCCCTATTGGTGTCACTCTAAAATTTCACTTATTCTATAGCTCATCACGACTATCTTCATGACTATAACCAGAAAGCATTTTTATATTACGTAGGAGGCATATCAGCCCAATATTTCCTAAGCTGTTTAATGGGAGCCACAGGCTTTTCGATGGATGTCGAGTACAGCAATGCGTCGAACCAATCACGCTTTCAAGATGGTGTACTAGCGATTAACCAGTACAATTATACCTATCGGGCACTGAATAAGACTTTTTTACTTAACTGGTCATTGTTCATTGCCATGATTTCCGATGGTTGCATCCAATCTACGTTTCTTCACCGAGGCAATATTTTGATACCCTACACGCCCTATCGACTAGCCATGACTATATCATGATGATAAGGAGGACGCATTTCTTTATTTCCACGCGATTCCCATCATCGTGACCTTTAACTTGATACAGAACAAGCCCTATTGGTGTCACTCTAAAATTTCACTTATTCTATAGCTCATCACGACTATCTCATGACTATAACCAGAAAGCATTTTTATATTACGTAGGAGGCATATCAGCCCAATAGTTCCTAAGCTGTTTAATGGGAACACAGGCTTTTTGACGGATGTCGAGTACGGCAATGTGTCGAACCAATCACGCTTTCAAGATGGTGTACTAGCGATTAACCAGTACAATTATACCTATCGGGCACTGAATAAGACTTTTTTACTTAACTGGTCATTGTTCATTGCCATGATTTCCGATGGTTGCATCCAATCTACGTTTCTTCACCGAGGCAATATTTTGATACCCTACACGCCCTATCGACTAGCCATGACTATATCATGATGATAAGGAGGACGCATTTCTTTATTCCACGCGATTCCCATCATCGTGACCTTTAACTTGATACAGAACAAGCCCTATTGGTGTCACTCTAAAATTTCACTTATTCTATAGCTCATCACGACTATCTCATGACTATAACCAGAAAGCATTTTTATATTACGTAGGAGGCATATCAGCCCAATAGTTCCTAAGCTGTTTAATGGGAACACAGGCTTTTTGACGGATGTCGAGTACGGCAATGTGTCGAACCAATCACGCTTTCAAGATGGTGTACTAGCGATTAACCAGTACAATTATACCTATCGGGCACTGAATAAGACTTTTTTACTTAACTGGTCATTGTTCATTGCCATGATTTCCGATGGTTGCATCCAATCTACGTTTCTTCACCGAGGCAATATTTTGATACCCTACACGCCCTATCGACTAGCCATGACTATATCATGATGATAAGGAGGACGCATTTCTTTATTCCACGCGATTCCCATCATCGTGATCTTTAACTTGATACAGAACAAGCCCTATTGGTGTCACTCTAAAATTTCACTTATTCTATAGCTCATCACGACTATCTCATGACTATAACCAGAAAGCATTTTTATATTACGTAGGAGGCATATCAGCCCAATAGTTCCTAAGCTGTTTCATGGGAACACAGGCTTTTTGACGGATGTCGAGTACGGCAATGTGTCGAACCAATCACGCTTTCAAGATGGTGTACTAGCGATTAACCAGTACAATTATACCTATCGGGCACTGAATAAGACTTTTTTACTTAACTGGTCATTGTTCATTGCCATGATTTCCGATGGTTGCATCCAATCTACGTTTCTTCACCGAGGCAATATTTTGATACCCTACACGCCCTATCGACTAGCCATGACTATATCATGATGATAAGGAGGACGCATTTCTTTATTCCACGCGATTCCCATCATCGTGATCTTTAACTTGATACAGAACAAGCCCTATTGGTGTCACTCTAAAATTTCACTTATTCTATAGCTCATCACGACTATCTCATGACTATAACCAGAAAGCATTTTTATATTACGTAGGAGGCATATCAGCCCAATAGTTCCTAAGCTGTTTCATGGGAACACAGGCTTTTTGACGGATGTCGAGTACGGCAATGTGTCGAACCAATCACGCTTTCAAGATGGTGTACTAGCGATTAACCAGTACAATTATACCTATCGGGCACTGAATAAGACTTTTTTACTTAACTGGTCATTGTTCATTGCCATGATTTCCGATGGTTGCATCCAATCTACGTTTCTTCACCGAGGCAATATTTTGATACCCTACACGCCCTATCGACTAGCCATGACTATATCATGATGATAAGGAGGACGCATTTCTTTATTCCACGCGATTCCCATCATCGTGATCTTTAACTTGATACAGAACAAGCCCTATTGGTGTCACTCTAAAATTTCACTTATTCTCTAGCTCATCACGACTATCTCATGACTATAACCAGAAAGCATTTTTATATTACGTAGGAGGCATATCAGCCCAATAGTTCTTTCATGGGAACACAGGCTTTTTCGACGGATGTCGAGTACGGCAATGTGTCGAACCAATCACGCTTTCAAGATGGTGTACTAGCGATTAACCAGTAAAATTATACCTATCGGGCACTGAATAAGACTTTTTTACTTAACTGGTCATTGTTCATTGCCATGATTTCCGATGGTTGCATCCAATCTACGTTTCTTCACCGAGGCAATATTTTGATACCCTACACGCCCTATCGACTAGCCATGACTATATCATGATGATAAGGAGGACGCAATTGTTTATTCCACGCGATACCCATCATCGTGATCTTTAACTTGATACAGAACAAGCCCTATTGGTGTCACTCTAAAATTTCACCCATTCTATAGCTCATCACGACTATGTCATGACAATAACAAGAAAGCATATTTATATTACGTAGGAGGCATATCAGCCCAATAGTTCCTAAGCTGTTTAATGGGAACACAGGCTTTTTCGACGGATGTCGAGTACGGCAATGTGTCGAACCAATCACGCTTTCAAGATGGTGTACTAGCGATTAACCAGTACAATTATACCTATCGGGCACTGAATAAGACTTTTTTACTTAACTGGTCATTGTTCATTGCCATGATTTCCGATGGTTGCATCCAATCTACGTTTCTTCACCGAGGCAATATTTTGATACCCTACACGCCCTATCGACTAGCCATGACTATATCATGATGATAAGGAGGACGCATTTCTTTATTCCACGCGATTCCCATCATCGTGATCTTTAACATGATACAGAACAAGCCCTATTGGTGTCACTCTAAAATTTCACTTATTCTCTAGCTCATCACGACTATCTCATGACTATAACCAGAAAGCATTTTTATATTACGTAGGAGGCATATCAGCCCAATAGTTCCTAAGCTGTTTATGGGAACACAGGCTTTTCGACGGATGTCGAGTACGGCAATGTGTCGAACCAATCACGCTTTCAAGATGGTGTACTAGCGATTAACCAGTAAAATTATACCTATCGGGCACTGAATAAGACTTTTTTACTTAACTGGTCATTGTTCATTGCCATGATTTCCGATGGTTGCATCCAATCTACGTTTCTTCACCGAGGCAATATTTTGATACCCTACACGCCCTATCGACTAGCCATGACTATATCATGATGATAAGGAGGACGCATTTCTTTATTCCACGCGATTCCCATCATCGTGATCTTTAACGTGATACAGAACAAGCCCTATTGGTGTCACTCTAAAATTTCACTTATTCTCTAGCTCATCACGACTATCTCATGACTATAACCAGAAAGCATTTTTATATTACGTAGGAGGCATATCAGCCCAATAGTTCCTAAGCTGTTTCATGGGAACACAGGCTTTTTGACGGATGTCGAGTACGGCAATGTGTCGAACCAATCACGCTTTCAAGATGGTGTACTAGCGATTAACCAGTACAATTATACCTATCGGGCACTGAATAAGACTTTTTACTTAACTGGTCATTGTTCATTGCCATGATTTCCGATGGTTGCATCCAATCTACGTTTCTTCACCGAGGCAATATTTTGATACCCTACACGCCCTATCGACTAGCCATGACTATATCATGATGATAAGGAGGACGCATTTCTTTATTCCACGCGATTCCCATCATCGTGATCTTTAACGTGATACAGAACAAGCCCTATTGGTGTCACTCTAAAATTTCACTTATTCTCTAGCTCATCACGACTATCTCATGACTATAACCAGAAAGCATTTTTATATTACGTAGGAGGCATATCAGCCCAATAGTTCCTAAGCTGTTTCATGGGAACACAGGCTTTTTGACGGATGTCGAGTACGGCAATGTGTCGAACCAATAACGCTTTCAAGATGGTGTACTAGCGATTAACCAGTACAATTATACCTATCGGGCACTGAATAAGACTTTTTTACTTAACTGGTCATTGTTCATTGCCATGATTTCCGATGGTTGCATCCAATCTACGTTTCTTCACCGAGGCAATATTTTGATACCCTACACGCCCTATCGACTAGCCATGACTATATCATGATGATAAGGAGGACGCATTTCTTCATTTATTCCACGCGATTCCCATCATCGTGATCTTTAACTTGATACAGAACAAGCCCTATTGGTGTCACTCTAAAATTTCACTTATTCTCTAGCTCATCACGACTATCTCATGACTATAACCAGAAAGCATTTTTATATTACGTAGGAGGCATATCAGCCCAATAGTTCCTAAGCTGTTTCATGGGAACACAGGCTTTTTGACGGATGTCGAGTACGGCAATGTGTCGAACGAATCACGCTTTCAAGATGGTGTACTAGCGATTAACCAGTACAATTATACCTATCGGGCACTGAATAAGGCTTTTGTACTTAACTGGTCATTGTTCATTGCCATGATTTCCGATGGTTGCATCCAATCTACGTTTCTTCACCGAGGCAATATTTTGATACCCTACACGCCCTATCGACTAGCCATGACATATCATGATGATAAGGAGGACGCATTTCTTTATTATTCCACTCGATTCCCGATCATCGTTATCTTTAGTGATACAGAAACAAGCCCTATTGGTGTCACTCTAAAATTTCACTTATTTTCTAGCTCATCACGACTATATCATGACTATAACCAGAAAAGCATTTTTATAGTACGTAAGAGGGCATATCACCCCATAGATTCCTCAGCTGTTTAATGGGAACACAGGCTTTTCGACGGATGTCGAGTACGGCAATGTGTCGAACCAATCACGCTTTCAAGATGGTGTACTAGCGATTAACCAGTACAAATATACCTATCGGGCACTGAATACCACCTTTTTTACTTAACTGGTCATTGTTCATTGCCATGATTTCCGATGGTTGCATCCAATCTACGTTTCTTCACGAGGCAATATTTGATACCCTACACTGCCCTATCGACTAGCCATGAACTATATCATGATGATAAGGAGGACGCATTTCTTTATTCCACTGCGATTCCATCATCGTGATCTTTAACGTGATACAGAACAAGCCCTAATTGGTGTCACTCTAAAATTTCACTTATTTCTAGCTCATCACGACTATCTCATGACTATAACCAGAAAGCATTTTATATACGTAGGAGGCATATCAGCCCAATAGTTTCCTAAGCTGTTTCATGGAACACAGGCCTTTTTGACGGATGTCGAGTACAGGCATATGTGTCGAACCAATCACGCTTTCAAGATGGGTGATAACTAGCGATTAACAAGTAGCAATTATAACCTATCGGGCACTGAATAAGACTTTTTTACTTAAATGGTCATTGTTCATTGCCATGATTTCCGATGGTTGCATCCAATCTTACGTTTCTTCACCGAGGCAATATTTTGATACCCTACACGCCCCTATCCGACTAGCCAATGACTATATCATGATGATAAGGAGGACGCATTTCTTTATTCCACGCGATTCCCTATCTGTGATCCTTTAAGTGGATACAGAACAAGCCCTATTGGTGTCACTCTAAAATTTCACTATTTCTCAGCTCATCACGACTATCTCATGACTATAACCAGAAAAGCATTTTTATATTACTAGGAGGGATATCAGCCCAATATTTCCTAAGCTGTTTAATGGGAACACAGGCTTTTCGATGGATGTCGAGTACGGCAATGCGTCGAACCAATCACAGCTTTCAAGATGGTGTAACTAGCCGATTATCCAGTGACAATTATACCTTTCGGGCCCTGAATAAGACTTTTTTACTTAACTGGTCATTGTTCATTGCCATTGATTTCCGATGGTTGCATCCCATTCTACGTTTCTTCACCGAGGCAATATTTTGATACCCTACACACCCTGTCGACTAGCCCAACACTAATCATGACTGATAAGGAGGACGCATTCTTATTTTCACGCGAATTCCCATATCGTGATCTTTAACATGATTATCAGAACAAGCCCTATTGGTGTCACTCTAAAATTTTCACTTCTTTCTCTAGCTCATCACGACTATCTATGACTATAACCAGAAAGCATTTTTATATTAGTAGGAGGCATATCAGCCCAATAGTTTCTAAGCTGTTTCATGGGAACACAGGCTTTTTGAGGATGTCGAGTACGGCAATGCGTGTCGAACGCAATCACGCTTTCAAGATGGTGTACTAGCGATTAATCACAGTACCATTATCCTATCGGGCACTGAATAACGACTTTTTACCTTAACTGGTCATGTTCATTGCCATGATTTTCGATGGTTGCATCCAATCTACGTTTCTTCACCGAGGCAATATTTTGATACCCTAACGACCCTATCGACTAGCCATGACTATATATGATGATAAGGAGGACGCATTTATTTATTCCACGCCGATTCCATCATCGTGACCCTTTAACTTGATACAGAACAAAGCCCTATTGGTGTCACTCTAAATTTCACTTTTTTATAGCTCATCACGACTATCTCATGACTATACCAGAAAGCATTTTTATATTATGTAAGGAGGCATATCAGCCCAATAGTTTCCTAAGCTGTTTCATGGGAACACAGGCTTTTCGACGGATGTCGAGTACGGCAATGCGTCGAACGCAATCACGCTTTCAGATGGTGTACTAGCGATTAATCAAGTACACTTATACCTATCGGGCACTGAATCAGACCTTTTTTACTTAACTGGTCATTGTTCATTGCCATGATTTCCGATGGTTGCATCCCATCTACGTTTCTTCACCGAGGCAATATTTTGATACCCTACACACCCTGTCGACTAGCCAACACTATATCATGACTGATAAGGAGGACGCATTTCTTTTTTCCACGCGATTCCCATCATCGTGATCTTTAACGTGATACAGAACAAGCCTTATTAGTGTCACTTTAAAATTTCACTTATTCTCTAGCTCATCACGACTATCTCATGACTATAACCAGAAAGCATTTTTATATTACGTAGGAGGCATATCATGCCCAATAGTTCCTAAGCTGTTTAATGGGAACACAGGCTTTTTCGATGGATGTCGAGTACAGCAATGTGTCGAACCAATCACGCTTTCAAGATGGTGTACTAGCGATTAACCAGTACAATTATACCTATCGGGCACTGAATAAGACTTTTTTACTTAACTGGTCATTGTTCATTGCCATGATTTCCGATGGTTGCATCCAATCTACGTTTCTTCACCGAGGCAATATTTTGATACCCTACACGCCCTATCGACTAGCCATGACTATATCATGATGATAAGGAGGACGCATTTCTTTATTCCACGCGATTCCCATCATCGTGATCTTTAACGTGATACAGAACAAGCCCTATTGGTGTCACTCTAAAATTTCACTTATTCTCTAGCTCATCACGACTATCTCATGACTATAACCAGAAAGCATTTTTATATTACGTAGGAGGCATATCAGCCCAATAGTTCCTAAGCTGTTTAATGGGAACACAGGCTTTTTGACGGATGTCGAGTACGGATATGTGTCGAATGAATTACGCTTTCGATATGGTGTACTAGCGATTAACCAGTACAATTATACCTATCGGGCACTGAATAAGACTTTTACTTAACTGGTCATTGTTCATTGCCATGATTTCCGATGGTTGCATCCAATCTACGTTTCTTCACGAGGCAAATATTTTGATACCCTACATCGCCCTATCGACTAGCCATGACTATATCATGATGATACGGAGGACGCATTTCTTTATTCCACGCGATTCCCTATCATCGTATCTTTAACGTGATACAGAACAAGCCCTATTGGGTCACTCTAAAATTTCACTTATTCTCTAGCTCATCACGACTATCTTCATTGACTATAACCAGAAAAGCATTTTTTATATTACGCAGGAGGCATATCAGCCCAATAGTTCCTAAGCTGTTTCTATGGAACACAGGCTTTTCGACGGATGTCGAGTACGCAATGGTCGACGCAATCACGCTCTCAAGATGGAAGTACTAGCGATTATCCAGTACAATTATACCTATCGGCACTGAATACGACTTTTTTACTTAACTGGTCATTTTTCATTGCCATGATTTCCGATGGTGCATCAATCTACGTTTTTCACCGAGGCAATATTTTGATACCCTACACGCCCTATCCGACTAGCCAACACTATATCATGATGATAAGGAGGACGCATTTCTTTATTCCACGCGATTCCTATCATCGTGATCTTTAACGTGATACAGAACAAGCCCTATTGGTGTCACTCTAAAATTTCACTTATTCTATAGCTTATCAGGACTATCTCATGACTATAACCAGAAAGCATTTTTATATTACTGTAGGAGGCATATCAGCCCAATATTCCTAAGCTGTTTAATGGGAAACACAGGCTTTTCGATGGATGTCGAGTACGGCAATGCGTTGAAGCAATCACGCTTTCAAGATGGTGTACTAGCGATTATTCCAATTACACATTATACCTGTCGGGCCCTGAATAAGACCTTTTTACTTAAATGGTCATTGTTTATCGCCATGATTTCCGATGGCTGCATCCCATCTACGTTTCTTCACCGAGGCAATATTTTGATACCCTACACACCCTGTCGACTAGCCAACACTATATCAAGATGATAAGGAGGACGCATTTCTATTTTGCACGCAATTCCTTTTATCGTGATCTTTAACGTGATACAGAACAAGCCCTATTGGTGTCACTCTAAAATTTCACTTATTCTCTAGCTCATCACGACTATCTCATGACTATAACCAGAAAGCATTTTTATATTACGTAGGAGGCATATATGCCCAATAGTTTTTAAGCTGTTTCATGGGAACACAGGCTTTTCGACGGATGTCGAGTACGGCAATGCGTCGAAGCAATCACGCTTTCAAGATGGAGTACTAGCGATAATTCAATACAATTATACCTATCGGGCACTGAATAACACTTTTTACTTAAATGGTCATTTTTCTTTGCCATGATTTTCGATGGTTCATCCAATCTACGTTTCTTCACCGAGGCAATATTTTGATACCCTACACGCCCCTATCGACTAGCCATGACTATATCTTGATGATAAGGAGGATGCATTTCTTTATTCCACGCGATTCCCTATCATCGTGACTCTTTAACTTGATACAGAACAAGCCCTATTGGTGTCACTCTAAAATTTCACTTATTTCTAGCTCATCACGACTATGTCATGACTATAACCAGAAAGCATTTTTATATTACGTAAGAGGCATATCAGCCCAATAGTTCCTAAGCTGTTTTATGGGAACACAGGCTTTTCGACGGATGTCGAGTACGGCTATGTGTCGAACGCAATCACGCTTTCAAGATGGTGTACTAGCGATTAACCAGTACAATATACCTATCGGACACTGAATCTGACCTATTTACTTAAATGGTCATTTTTTATCGCCATAATTTCCGATGGTTGCATCCCATCTACGTTTCTTCACCGAGGCAATATTTTGATACCCTACACGCCCTATCGACTAGCCAACACTATATCATGATGATAAGGAGGACGCATTTCTTTATTCCACGCGATTCCTCATCATCGTGATCTTTAACGTGATACAGAACAAGCCCTATTGGTGTCACTCTAAAATTTCACTTATTCTCTAGCTCATCACGACTATCTCATGACTATAACGAGAAAGCATTTTTATATTACGTAGGAGGCATATCAGCCCAATATTTCCTATGCTGTTTAATGGGAACACAGGCTTTTTGATGGATGTCGAGTACAGCAATGCGTCGAACTAATCACGCTTTCAAGATGGTGGACTAGCGATTAACCAGTACAATTATACCTATCGGGCACTGAATAAGACTTTTTTACTTAACTGGTCATTGTTCATTCCATGATTTCCGACTGGTTGCATCCAATCTACGTTTCTTCATCGAGGCAATATTTTGATACCCTACACGCCCTATCGACTACCCATGACTATATCATGATGATAAGGAGGACGCATTTATTTATTCCACTTGATTCCTATCATCGATATCTTTAGTGGGATACAGAAAAAGCCCTATTGGTGTCACTCTAAAATTTCACTTATTTTCTAGCTCATCCCGACTATGTCATGACTAGAACCAGAAAGCATTTTTATATTACGTAGGAGGCATATCAGCCCAATAGTTCCTAAGCTGTTTATGGGAACACAGGCTTTTGACGGATGTCGAGTACGGCAATGTGTCGAACCAATCACGCTTTCAAGATGGTGTACTAGCCATTAACCAGTACAATTATACCTATCGGGCACTGAATAACACTTTTTTACTTAACTGGTCATTGTTCATTGCCATGATTTTCGATGGTTCCATCCAATCTACGTTTCTTCACCGAGGCAATATTTTGATACCCTACACGCCCTATCGACTAGCCAACACTATATCATGATGATAAGGAGGACGCATTTCTTTATTCCACGCGATTCCCATCATCGTGATCTTTAACGTGATACAGAACAAGCCCTATTGGTGTCACTCTAAAATTTCACTTATTCTCTAGCTCATCACGACTATCTCATGACTATAACCAGAAAGCATTTTTATATTACGTAGGAGGCATATATGCCCAATAGTTTTTAAGCTGTTTCATGGAAACACAGGCTTTTTGACGGATGTCGAGTACAGGCAATGCGTCGAAGCAATCACGCTCTCAAGATGGAGTACTAGCGATTAATCAATACAATTATACCTATCGGGCACTGAATACACCTTTTTACTTAAATGGTCATTTTTCATCGCCATGATTTTCGATGGTTCCATCAGATCTACGTTTCTTCACCGAGGCAATATTTTGATACCCTACACGCCCTACCGACTAGCCATGACTATATCTTGATGATAAGGAGGATGCATTTCTTTATTCCACGCGATTCCCATCATGGTGACCCTTATCTTGATACAGAACAAGCCCTATTGGTGTCACTCTAAAATTTCAAGTTCTCTAGCTCATCACGACTATCTCAAGACTATAACGAGAATGCATTTTTATATTACGTAGGAGGCATACCAGCCCAATATTTCCTAAGCTGTTTAATGGAACACAGCTTTTTGATGGAGTCGAGTACAGCATGTGACGAACCAATCACAGCTTTCAAGATGGTGTACTAGCGATTAACCAGTACACTTATACCTTTCGGGCACTGAATAAGACTTTTTTACTTAACTGGTCATTGTTCATTGCCATTATTTCCGATGGTTGCATCCCATCTACGTTTCTTCACCGAGGCAATATTTTGATACCCTACACACCCTGTCGACTACCCAACACTATATCATACTGATAAGGAGGACGCATTTCTTTTTTCCACGCGATTCCCATCATCGTGATCTTTAACGTAATACAGAACAAGCCCTATTGGTGTCACTCTAAAATTTCACTTATTCTCTAGCTCATCACGACTTTCTCATGACTATAACCAGAAAGCATTTTTATATTACGTAGGAGGCATATATGCCCAATAGTTTTTAAGCTGTTTCATGGGAACACAGGCTTTTCGATGGATGTCGAGTACAGCAATGTGTCGAACCAATCACGCTTTCAAGATGGTGTTCTAGCGAATAACCAGTACAATTATACCTATCGGGCACTGAATAAGACTTTTTTACTTAACTGGTCATTGTTTATTGCCATGATTTTGGATGGTTGCATCCAATCTACTTTTCTTCACCGAGGCAATATTTTGATACCCTACACGCCCTATCATCTACCCAACACTATATCATACTGATAAGGAGGACGCATTTCTTTATTCCACGCGATTCCTATCATCGTGATCTTTAACGTGATACAGAACAAGCCCTATTGGTGTCACTCTAAAATTTCACCTATTTTCTAGCTCATCACACTATGTCATGACTAGAACCAAAAAAACATTTTTATTTTACGTAAGAGGCATATCAGCCCAATAGTTCCTAAGCTGTTTTATGTGAACACAGGCTTTTCGACGGATGTCGAGTACGGCTATGTGTCGAACCAATCACGCTTTCAAGATGGTGTACTAGCGATTAACCAGTACACTTATACCTATCGGACACTGAATAAGACTTTTTTGCTTAACTGGTCATTGTTCATTGCCATGATTTCCGATGGTTGCATCCCATCTACGTTTCTTCACCGAGGCAATATTTTGATACCCTACACACCCTGTCGACTACCCAACACTATATCATACTGATAAGGAGGACGCATTTCTTTCTTCCACGCGATTCCCATCATCGTGATCTTTAACGTGATACAGAACAAGCCCTATTGGTGTCACTCTAAAATTTCACTTATTCTCTAGCTCATCACGACTATCTCATGACTATAACCAGAAAACATTTTTATATTATGTAGGAGGCATATCAGCCCAATATATTCTAAGCTGTTTAATGGGAACACAGGATTTTGCATGGATGTCGAGTACAGCATTGTGTCGAACCAATCACGCTTTGAAGATGGTGTACTAGTGATTAACCAGTACAATTATACCTATCGTGCACTGAATAAGACTTTTTTACTTAACTGGTCGTTGTTCATTCCCATGATTTCCGATGGTTGCATCCAATTTACGTTTTTCACCGAGGCAATATTTTGATACCCTACACGCCCTATCGACTAGCCAACACTATATCATGATGATAAGGAGGACGCATTTCTTTATTCCACGCGATTCCTATAATCGTGATCTTTAACGTGATGCAGAACAAGCCCTATTGGTGTCACTCTAAAATTTCACTTATCTTCTAGCTCATCACGACTATCTCATGACTATAACCAGAAAGCATTTTTATATTACGTAGGAGGCATATCAGCCCAATAGTTCCTAAGCTGTTTCATGGGAACACAGGCTTTTCGATGGATGTCGAGTACGGCAATGCGTCGAAGCAATCACGCTTTCAAGATGGTGTACTAGCGATTAATCAATACAAATATACCTATCGGGCACTGAATAAGACTTTTTTACTTAACTGGTCATTGTTCATTGCCATGATTTCCGATGGTTGCATCCAATCTACGTTTCTTCACCGAGGCAATATTTTGATACCCTACACGCCCTATCGACTAGCCATGACTATATCATGATGATAAGGAGGACGCATTTCTTTATTCCACGCGATTCCCATCATCGTGATCTTTAACTTGATACAGAACAAGCCCTATTGGTGTCACTCTAAAATTTCACTTATTCTCTAGCTCATCACGACTATCTCATGACTATAACCAGAAAGCATTTTTATATTACGTAGGAGGCATATCAGCCCAATAGTTCCTAAGCTGTTTCATGGGAACACAGGCTTTTTGACGGATGTCGAGTACGGCAATGTGTCGAACCAATCACGCTTTCAAGATGGTGTGCTAGCAATTAACCAGTACAATTATACCTATCGGGCACTGAATAAGACTTTTTTACTTAACTGGTCATTGTTCATTGCCATGATTTCCGATGGTTGCATCCAATTTACGTTTTTCACCGAGGCAATATTTTGATACCCTACACGCCCTATCGACTAGCCATGACTATATCATGATGATAAGGAGGACGCATTTCTTTATTCCACGCGATTCCCATCATCGTGATCTTTAACATGATACAGAACAAGCCCTATTGGTGTCACTCTAAAATTTCACTTATTCTCTAGCTCATCACGACTATCTCATGACTATAACGAGAAAGCATTTTTATAATACGTAGGAGGCATATCAGCCCAATATTTCCTAAGCTGTTTAATGGGAACACAGGCTTTTTGATGGATGTCGAGTACAGCAATGCGTCGAACCAATCACGCTTTCAAGATGGTGTACTAGCGATTAACCAGTACAATTATACCTATCGGGCACTGAATAAGACTTTTTTACTTAACTGGTCATTGTTCATTGCCATGATTTCCGATGGTTGCATCCAATCTACGTTTCTTCACCGAGGCAATATTTTGATACCCTACACGCCCTATCGACTACCCATGACTATATCATGATGATAAGGAGGACGCATTTCTTTATTCCACGCGATTCCCATCATGGTGACCCTTAACTTGATACAGAACAAGCCCTATTGGTGTCACTCTAAAATTTCACTTATTTTCTAGCTCATCACAACTATGTCATGACTAGAACCAAAAAACATTTTTATATTACGTAAGAGGCATATCAGCCCAATAGTTCCTAAGTTGTTTTTTGGGAACACAGGCTTTTCGACGAATGTCGAGCACGGCTATGTGTCGAACCAATCACGCTTTCAAGATGGTGAACCAGCCATTACCAGTGCAAATATACCTATCGGGCACTGAATAAGACTTGTTTACTTAACTGGTCGTTGTTCATTGCCATGATTTCCGATGGTTGCATCAAATTTACGTTTTTCACCGAGGCAATATTTTGATACCCTACACGCCCTATCGACTAGCCAACACTATATCATGATGATAAGGAGGACGCATTTCTTTATTCCACGCGATTCCTATCATCGTGATCTTTGACGTGATACAGAACAAGCCCTATTGGTGTCACTCTAAAATTTCACTTATTCTCTAGCTCATCAGGACTATCTATTTATTTATTTATTTATTTCGGTACCTTCAATGCCCAGGGGGCGTTACAGAAGGGAGTGGGTTTCTTTTTTACAAGGTATTGAAAAAATATATATACAATAAGGGGAAAATATACAAAGAAGAATAGATGCGATGCCTTAAAGGCAAGAGCGAAAAAGTAAACAAATCACAGGAGGTAAAAAACTATACATATACATATATATATATATACAGACATACACATATATGCACATATATACATTCATATACACATACCCGTACATACACACCGAGAGAAAAAAAAAACACATTTGGTGCGGAGGGAAATATAACTCAAAAGCTGGGGAGTTATACAAAGACAGTTGTGAAAAAAATACTATGTAAGAAAATTCATTTACAGTGAAAAAAAAAAACTTGATTATACAATGCACAAGTGACGTTCAACTGCCGAACGAAATGCGCGCGCATCTGTGATTGTAGCTATTGAAGTTGGCAGGCGGTTCCACTCATCTGATGTTTTTGGTATGAAGGAATGGAAGCACAGATTAGTACTACAGTGAGGGACGTTTACTTTGAAAGGGTGATCCACGCGCGATGATAAGTACGACGGGCTGGAAAGGAGTTCATTTTTTATATGTGGATTGAAGTGATAAATTTTGTGGAACAAGTTGAGTCGAGACAGCTTTCTGCGCACGGAAAGATTCGGCAGATTTAAGGTTCGTTTCATTGAAGTTACGCTCGCTTTGCGGTAGTAGTTAGTTAGGATAAAGCGTGCACTGCGGTTCTGTATGGATTCTATTGCGTTAATAAGGTAATCTTGTGCTGGGTCCCATACCGAACAGGCATACTCGAGTTTAGGGCGAATTAGGGTTTTGTAAAGGATTAGTTTCAGATCGGAAGGTGCCATAAAAAAAATTACGTCGCAGGTAGCCTAGTGTTCGGTTTGCATTACTAATTATATAATTCACGTGTGTTTCCCAGGATAAGTTGTTGTTATGTGTACTCCTAAATATTTGTATGTTGCTGTTGTTTCAAGTTGGTGGCCATGAATGTTGTATGATGTTGGTGACCTTTCAGAATATTGGAACGTCGCGAGATTCTCATCATTTTACATTTGTTAATGTTCAAACGCATTTTCCAAATGTCACACCAAGTCGATATCCTATCAAGGTCAGATTGTAGTGCGGATGGATCAGACGTTGATGACATCACTCGATAGAGCACGCAGTCATCTGCGAATAATCTAATGGAAGAGGTTATGGCGTCAGGTAAGTCGTTGATAAAAATAAGAAACAGGAGAGGACCGAGTACAGAGCCTTGCGGCACACCTGAGGTGACTGAACAATAAGAGGAATCGTAATCGTTGGCTGTTACAAATTGTGATCTGTTCGATAAAAAATTTTCAATCCAAGCGAGAATTTGGGGGTCAATGTTAGTTTACGCAGTTTTTGACAGAGCAAGTGATGGGAAACAAGATCAAACGCTTTGGAAAAATCCAAAAAAATACAATCAACAAAATTACCATCATCAAGGGCACAAAAAGGTCGCGTGTAAAGGAAATTAATTGTGTTTCGCACGAAAATGTTTTCCGAAATCCATGTTGGTGTGGAGAAAAAAAGGAATTATTTTCAAGAAACGTAACGAGGCTCGAGTAAATGATGTGTTCAAACAGCTTGCATGAGATGCTGGTCAATGAAATTGGGCGATAATTAAGAGGGTTATGAACGTCCCCAGATTTAAATAACGGAACAACTCTGCCAATTTTTCAATCGTCGGGTAATTGACAAGAATTCAAAGATTGAGAAAAAATTTCCCCTAAAATTATGGAAGAATAAACGTCTATGTTTTTCAAAATTTTAGAATTTATACCATCAACTCCTGACGATGAGGAAAGTTTTAATTGGGCTATGAGTGGAACAATTCCAACCCAGTCAACTACCAAAGGCTCCATTGGAGGAAAGTTTGAAGTTTCACAGGAGTATGCCTGATCATGTGGCTGATGCGGTAAAAAGACCTTTCTGAATACGTCATTCAGAAGAAAACAGCTTTCAGAGCAGGGTGCAATGTCGCCGTTTTCATCTATTAAAGATATCACATTGTTCTTCGCTCCACCAATGACGTTCCAAACTTCTTCGTGTTATGTAGAAGCAGAGAAGGGAGGGTGTCATGAAAAAAAACACGCTTTGCATTTTTGACTGCGTTTTTGAATTCCGAATTGGCACTACGATACGCAGACCACATGATCCGGTTATCACTCTTTCTTGCCTTGCGAAACAGCCTTTTCTTCTTATTCAAGAGACGGTGAAGGGAAATGTTGAACCATGGAGACCGATAAGTGCATGAAATGAGCCGTAACGGTATGTACTTTTTGATTAATGAGTGCACTTTATTTTTGAAAAGATCCCAGTTTGTAGCTACAGTACGTTCGTAAAATGTGACCATATATTCAACAAGAAATGCTTCCAACTCTTTGTTGATCGACAAAAAGTCAGCTTTTCGATAATCACGGACGTACTTGGGCTTGCTAACTCTAGTATTTGTACTGGCTTTAACAGCGAAGTTGATGAAACAATGATCGCTGAGCCCTGGCGTGCAAGTGAGTGAGTGAACAAGGTCGGGGGAAGTGGTTAAAACCAGATCAGCACATTAGCGCTTGTTAGTGTAGTGCGGGTTGGTTGGGTAACAAGTTGTGATAAATTAAAGTTGGAACACAAATCTACAAACTGAGCAGCTTCGGGTGAGGGGCCTGAAACACTGAAGGAGGGTCCAGTCCAAACTATTGAGGGGTAGTTGAAATCCCCCAGCAGAAAAAAGCAACGATTTAGGAAATCTTATGATAATATTATTTAGTACGTCATAAAGGTCATTACAAAATGACGAGGGGGCG
Organism: Haemaphysalis longicornis; assembly: GCA_013339765.2. Classification (NCBI taxonomy): domain Eukaryota; kingdom Metazoa; phylum Arthropoda; class Arachnida; order Ixodida; family Ixodidae; genus Haemaphysalis; species Haemaphysalis longicornis. The sequence goes on along the minus strand of JABSTR010003757.1, from coordinate 9,667 downwards.
TTCGGTGGTCGGTAACAAACAGAAAATATTGCGTCATGGTGTTTTATGCGAATACCCGCGCAAACTAGTTCTAATGGAGATGAAACTGGAACAGCGAAAGACTGCAAATAGTCCGCGATTGCAATAAGTACGCCTCCCCCCAATCTTGTGCCTCGATCACATCGATAAAAAGAAAAGGACTTTTGGCAATGAAGAATTTCGCTGCTTGATACCTTGGCAGATAGCCAAGTTTCCGTAAGTGCCACAACATCTGCGTTACACGTATCAATGAATGAAGAAAGGTCATCACGTTTATTTAAGACACTGCGAATATTAGAAAGCAAAAATGCGATTTCACACACGGAGTGAATTTTACCTAGCTATGACTGTGAAGTGGAGGGCGGAGTTGAGGGTTCTACGCAAACAGCATTGCTTCCGGAAATGCCATCGCTATGAACATTTATTTCGCACACACTATCAGAAGATTGAACATAAACGTAACATTTCTTGTTGATAAGAACTTTGTTGTAGCGAACTGAAAAAGGCTGCCGCTGGCTTTACCAAATTCAATCAACTTTTTGCGCAACTTTCGAGTTGCAACGCAGAAATCTTCGGTGATGCTTACGTTGGAGGGTTTGAATTGCGACCGAGACGAAAATATAGAATCTTTTATCTTAAAACTGGAAATTTTACTATAACTGGTCTGGGCTTATTCGGCACAAACTTCCCAAGCCTATGGGCGCGTTCGATCGTCCCATCCAAAAGTGGCGTTTCCAAAGTAGAAGACAGAAGATCGCAAATTTTAGTCTCTGATTCGGCCCATGATTCGGTTGGAACTGTCAGGTAGACCATGAAAGATAAGGTTTTCACGGCGAGATCTGTCTTCGATTTCGTCAAGGGCGACTTGCAAATGAAACCGTTTATGGCGTACCCGCTTCAGCAACGGAATGAGAAATGTCGGGCAGTGAGCATCCCTCGGACGCGGCCCATTTTTTCTTCCACAGCTGATAGTCTTTCGTTGATGTCAGTTATCTCTTTTTTGCAAGTTTAACTGAATTTTTTTGACGTCATTCAGTTGCGAAAGCACTTCAGCATGATTTTTATCAATTTTCGCGTTTAGCGATTTCAACAAGAACAGAACATCGTTACTACTCTGAGCAGGATCCTCGTTAGGAGGACCAGGATTTACTTCGATGTCACCGCCGAGAAGTAGAAGCTTCCCAACAAACACGCATTCGCGAACAAGATCACAAAAAACGCTGGGGCTTGGGAGGAGCAGCAAATTCGCATTACTAGTGCGCTTAGCAAACAAAGAAGGTCGAGAACCAACCTGTGCAAAACAGAGCAACACTTGAGGCAACAAAATGGCAGCTGTCCTCCCAAGCCCACTGAAGAAGTGAGCGGCTGGGCCATCCTTATACGGACGTCGAAGAGCTGATGTCGATGACGATGGGGGGCGAGAACCGTCATAGGTGGCCGAAGATCATCGTAGAAGTGAACTGGCGGCACCAGGAATTGTTTCCTCCGAAACTTGCGCAGGACATGTGGACGAAGAAACCAGTGGCGCATCGTGCCGCTTCGATAACGGTAGGCACGTGCCGCTGATTGACAAAACCTGTGCAAAACAGAGCAACACTTGAGGCAACCGCATGGCAGCTGTCCTCCCAAGCCCACTGAAGAAGTGAGCGGCTGGGCCATCCTTATACGGACGTCGAAGAGCTGATGTCGATGACGATGGGGGGCGAGAACCGTCATAGGTGGCCGAAGATCATCGTAGAAGTGAACTGGCGGCACCAGGAATTGTTCCTCCGAAACTTGCGCAGGACATGTCGACGAAAAACCAGTGGCGCATCGTGCCGCTTCGATAACGGTAGGCACGTGCCGCTGATTGACAAAACCTGTGCAAAACAGAGCAACACTTGAGGCAACCGCATGGCAGCTGTCCTCCCAAGCCCACTCTCATGACTATAACTATCATGACTAGTCATTATAGCCATCTCATGACTATAACCAGAAAGCATTTTTATATTATGTAGGAGGCATATCAGCTCAATATTTCCTAAGCTGTTTAATGGGAACACAGGCTTTTCGGTGGATGTCGAGTACGGCAATGCGTTGAAGCAATCACGCTTTCAAGATGGTGTACTAGCGATTATTCAATACAATTACACCTATCGGGCACTGAAAAGACCTTTTTACTTAAATGGTCATTGTTTATCGCCATGATTTCCGATGGTTGCATCCCATCTACGTTTCTTCACCGAGGCAATATTTTGATACCCTACACACCCTGTCGACAAGCCAACACTATATCAAGATAATAAGGAGGATGCATTTCTTTATTCCACGAGATTCCCATCATGGTGACCCTTAACTTGATACAGAACAAGCCCTATTGGTGTCACTCTAAAATTTCACTTATTCTCTAGCTCATCACGACTATCTCATGACTATAACGAGAAAGCATTTTTTATATTACGTAGGAGGCATATCAGCCCAATATTTCCTAAGCTGTTTAATGGGAACACAGGCTTTTTGATGGATGTCGAGTACAGCAATGCGTCGAACCAATCACGCTTTCAAGATGGTGTACTAGCGATTAACCAGTACAATTATACCTATCGGGCACTGAATAAGACTTTTTTACTTAACTGGTCATTGTTCATTGCCATGATTTCCGATGGTTGCATCCAATCTACGTTTCTTCACCGAGGCAATATTTTGATACCCTACAGCCATAGTGACTAGCCAACACAATATTATGATGATAAGGAGGATGCATTTCTTTATTCCACGCGATTCCCATCATCGTGATCTTTAACGTGATACAGAACAAGCCCTATTGGTGTCACTCTAAAATTTCACTTATTCTCTAGCTCATCACTATTATCTTATGACTATAACCAGAAAGCTTTTTTATATTACGTAGGAGGCATACCAGCCCAATATTTCCTAAGCTGTTTAATGGGAGCCCAGGCTTTTTGATGGATGTCGAGTACAGCAATGCGTCGAACCAATCATGCTTTCAAGATGGTGTACTAGCGATTAACCAGTACAATTATACCTATCGGGCACTGAATAAGACTTTTTTACTTATCTGGTCATTGTTCATTGGCATGATTTCCGATGGTTGCATCCAATCTACGTTTCTTCACCGAGGCAATATTTTGATACCCTACACGTCCTATCGACTAGCCATGACTATATCATGATGATATGGAGGATGCATTTCTTTATTCCACGCGATTCCCATCATCGTGATCTTTAACGTGATACAGAACAAGCCCTATTGGTGTCACTCTAAAATTTCACTTATTCTCTAGCTCATCACTATTATCTTATGACTATTACCAGAAAGCTATTTATATTACGTAGGAGGCATACCAGCCCAATATTTCCTAAGCTGTTTAATGGGAGCCCAGGCTTTTTGATGGATGTCGAGTACAGCAATGCGTCGAACCAATCATGCTTTCAAGATGGTGTACTAGCGATTAACCAGTACAATTATACCTATCGGGCACTGAATAAGACTTTTTTACTTAACTGGTCATTGTTCATTGCCATGATTTCCGATGGTTCCATCCAATCTTCGTTTCTACACCGAGGCAATATTTTTATACCCTACACGCCTTTCGACTAGCCATGACTAAATCATGATAATAGGAAGCACGCATTTCTTTAAAAATTCCACGCAATTCCCATCATCGTTACCTTTAACTTGATAGAGAACAAGCCCTATGGGTGTCACTCCTAAAATTTACATTTTTGTGTAGCTCATCACTACTATATCATGACTATAACCAGAAAGCATTTTGAAATCACGTATGAGGCTTATCTACCCAATAGTTCCTAAGCTTTTTTATGGAAACACAGGCTTTTCGACGGATGTCGAGTACGGCAATGTGTCGAACCAATCACGCTTTCAAGACGGTGTACTAGCCATTAACCAGTACAATTATACCTATCGGCCACCCAATAAGACTTTTTTACTTAACTGGTCATTGTTCATTGCCATGATTTCCGATGGTTGCTTCCAATCTACGTTTCTTCACCGAGGCAATATTTAAATACCCTACACGCCCTATTGACTAGCCATGACTATATCATGATGATAAGGAGGACGAATTTCTTTATCTATTCCACTCAATTCCCGTCATCGTTACCTTTACTTGATACAGAACAAGCCCTATTGGTGTCACTCGAAAATTTCACTTCTTGTATAGCTCATCACGACTATATCATGACAATAACGAGAAAGCATTTTGATATTACGTATGAGGGATATCTACCCAATAGTTCCTAAGCTGTTTCATGGGAACACGGGCTTTTCGACGGATGTCGAGTACGGCAATGTGTCGAACCAATCACGCTTTCAAGACGGTGTACTAGCGATTAACCAGTACAATTATACCTATCGGGCACTGAATAAGACTTTTTTACTTAACTGGTCATTGTTCATTGCCATGATTTCCGATGGTTGCTTCCAATCTACGTTTCTTCACCGAGGCAATATTTTGATACCCTACACGCCCTATCGACTAGCCATGACTATATCTTGATGATAAGGAGGATGCCTTTCTTTATTCCACGCGATTCCCATCATCGTGATCTTTAACGTGATATAGAACAAGCCCTATTGGTGTCACTCTAAAATTTCACTTATTCTCTAGCTCATCAAGACTATCTCATGACTATAACGAGAAAGCATTTTTATATTACGTAGGAGGCATATCAGCCCAATATTTTCTAACCTGTTTAATGGGAACACAGGCTTTTTGATGGATGTCGAGTACAGCAATGCGTCGAACCAATCGTGCTTTCAATATGGTGTACTAGCGATTAACCAGTACAATTATACCTATCGGGCACTGAATAAGACTTTTTTACTTAACTGGTCATTGTTCATTGCCATGATTTCCGATGGTTGCATCCAATCTACGTTTCTTCACCGAGGCAATATTTTGATACCCTACACGCCCTATCGACTAGCCATGACTATATCATGATGATAAGGAGGACGCATTTCTTTATTCCACTCGATTCCCATCATCGATATCTTTAGTGGGATATAGAAAAAGCCCTATTGGTGTCACTCTAAAATTTCACTTATTTTCTAGCTCATCACGACTATGTCATGACTAGAACCAAAAAACATTTTTATTACGTAAGAGGCATATCAGCCCAATAATTCCTAAGCTGTTTTATGGGAACACAGGCTTTTCGACGGATGTCGAGTACGGCTATGTGTCGAACCAATCACGCTTTCAAGATGGTGAACCAGCCATTACCAGTGCAAATATACCTATCGGGCACTGAATAAGACTTTTTTACTTAACTGGTCGTTGTTCATTGCCATGATTTCCGATGGTTGCATCCAATTTACGTTTTTCACCGAGGCAATATTTTGATACCCTACACGCCCTATCGACTAGCCATGACTATATCATGATGATAAGGAGGACGCATTTCTTTATTCCACGCGATTCCCATCATCGTGATCTTTAACATGATACAGAACAAGCCCTATTGGTGTCACTCTAAAATTTCACTTATTCTCTAGCTCATCACGACTATCTCATGACTATAACGAGAAAGCATTTTTATATTACGTAGGAGGCATATCAGCCCAATAGTTCCTAAGCTGTTTAATGGGAACACAGGCTTTTTGACGGATGTCGAGTACGGCAATGTGTCGAACCAATCACGCTTTCAAGATGGTGTACTAGCGATTAACCAGTACAATTATACCTATCGGGCACTGAATAAGACCTTTTTACTTAACTGGTCATTGTTCATTGCCATGATTTCCGATGGTTGCATCCAATTCTACGTTTCTTCACCGAGGCAATATTTTGATACCCTACACACCCTATCGACTAGCCAACACTATATCATGATGATAAGGAGGACGCATTTTTTTATTTCAATCGATCCCCATCATGGTGACCTTTAACTTGATACAGAACAAGCCCTATTAGTGTCACTCTAAAATTTCACTTATTCTCTAGCTCATCACGACTATCTCATGACTATAACCAGAAAAACATTTTTATATTACGTAAGAGGCATATCAGCCCAATAGTTCCTAAGCTGTTTTATGGGAACACAGGCTTTTCGACGGATGTCGAGTACGGCAATGTGTCGAACCAATCACGCTTTCAAGATGGTGTACTAGCGATTAACCAGTACAATTATACCTATCGGGCACTGAATAAGACTTTTTTACTTAACTGGTCATTGTTCATTGCCATGATTTCCGATGGTTGCATCCAATTTACGTTTTTCACCGAGGCAATATTTTGATACCCTACACGCCCTATCGACTAGCCAACACTATATCATGATGATAAGGAGGACGCATTTCTTTATTCCACGCGATTCCCATCATCGTGATCTTTAACGTGATACAGAACAAGCCCTATTGGTGTCACTCTAAAATTTCACTTATTCTCTAGCTCATCACGACTATCTCATGACTATAACCAGAAAGCATTTTTATATTACGTAGGAGGCATATCAGCCCAATATTTCCTAAGCTGTTTAATGGGAACACAGGCTTTTCGATGGATGTCGAGTACAGCAATGCGTCGAACCAATCACGCTTTCAAGATGGTGTACTAGCGATTAACCAGTACAATTATACCTATCGGGCACTGAATAAGACTTTTTACTTAACTGGTCATTGTTCATTGCCATGATTTCCGATGGTTGCATCCAATCTACGTTTCTTCACCGAGGCAATATTTTGATACCCTACACGCCCTATCGACTAGCCATGACTATATCATGATGATAAGGAGGACGCATTTCTTTATTCCACGCGATTCCCATCATCGTTATCTTTAGTGGGATACAGAAAAAGCCCTATTGGTGTCACTCTAAAATTTCACTTATTTTCTAGCTCATCACGACTATGTCATGACTAGAACCAAAAAACATTTTTATATTACGTAAGAGGCATATCAGCCCAATAGTTCCTAAGCTGTTTTATGGGAACACAGGCTTTTCGACGGATGTCGAGTACGGCAATGTGTCGAACCAATCACGCTTTCAAGATGGTGAACCAGCCATTACCAGTGCAAATATACCTATCGGGCACTGAATAAGACTTTTTTACTTAACTGGTCATTGTTCATTGCCATGATTTCCGATGGTTGCATCCAATCTACGTTTCTTCACCGAGGCAATATTTTGATACCCTACACGCCCTATCGACTAGCCATGACTATATCATGATGATAAGGAGGACGCATTTCTTTATTCCACGCGATTCCCATCATGGTGACCTTTAACTTGATACAGAACAAGCCCTATTGGTGTCACTCTAAAATTTCAATTATTCTCTAGCTCATCACGACTATCTCATGACTATAACCAGAAAGCATTTTTATATTACGTAGGAGGCATATCAGCCCAATATTTCCTAAGCTGTTTAATGGGAACACAGGCTTTTCGATGTCGAGTACAGCAATGCGTCGAACCAATCACGCTTTCAAGATGGTGTACTAGCGATTAACCAGTACAATTATACCTATCGGGCACTGAATAAGACTTTTTTACTTAACTGGTCATTGTTCATTGCCATGATTTCCGATGGTTGCATCCAATCTACGTTTCTTCACCGAGGCAATATTTTGATACCCTACACGCCCTATCGACTAGCCATGACTATATCATGATGATAAGGAGGACGCATTTCTTTATTCCACGCGATTCCCATCATCGTGATCTTTAACGTGATACAGAACAAGCCCTATTGGTGTCACTCTAAAATTTCACTTATTCTCTAGCTCATCACGACTATCTCATGACTATAACCAGAAAGCATTTTTATATTACGTAGGAGGCATATATGCCCAATAGTTTTTAAGCTGTTTCATGGGAACACAGGCTTTTCGACGGATGTCGAGTACGGCAATGCGTCGAAGCAATCACGCTTTCAAGATGGAGTACTAGCGATTAATCAATACAATTATACCTATCGGGCACTGAATAACACCTTTTTATTTAATGGTCATTTTTCATCGCCATGATTTTCGATGGTTCCATCCAATCTATGTTTCTTCACCGAGGAAATATTTTGATACCCTACACGCCCTATCGACTAGCCAACACTATATCATGATAATAAGGAGGACGCATTTCTTTATTCCACGCGATTCCTGTCATCGTGATCTTTAACGTGATACAAGAACAAGCCCTATTGGTGTCACTCTAAAATTTCACTTATATCTTCTAGCTCATCACGACTATCTCATGACTATAACCAGAAAGCATTTTTATATTACGTAGGAGGCATATATGCCCAATAGTTTTTAAGCTGTTTCATGGAACACAGGCTTTTCGACGGATGTCGAGTACGGCAATGCGTCGAAGCAATCACGCTTTCAAGATGGAGTACTAGCGATTAATCAATACAATTATACCTATCGGGCACTGAATAACACTTTTTACTTAAATGGTCATTTTTCATCGCCATGATTTTCGATGGTTCCATCAGATCTACGTTTCTTCACCGAGGCAATATTTTGATACCCTACACGCCCTACCGACTAGCCATGACTATATCTTGATGATAAGGAGGATGCATTTCTTTATTCCACGCGATTCCCATCATGGTGACCCTTATCTTGATACAGAACAAGCCCTATTGGTGTCACTCTAAAATTTCAATATTCTCTAGCTCATCACGACTATCTCAAGACTATAACGAGAATGCATTTTTATATTACGTAGGAGGCATATCAGCCCAATAGTTCCTAAGCTGTTTAATGGGAACACAGGCTTTTTGATGGATGTCGAGTACAGCAATGCGTCGAACCAATCACGCTTTCAAGATGGTGTACTAGCGATTAACCAGTACAATTATACCTTTCGGGCACTGAATAAGACTTTTTTACTTAACTGGTCATTGTTCATTGCCATTATTTCCGATGGTTGCATCCCATCTACGTTTCTTCACCCAGGCAATATTTTGATACCCTACACGCCCTATCGACTAACCAACACTAAATCATACTGATAAGGAGGACGCATTTCTTTTATTCCACGCGATTCCCATCATCGTGATCTTTAACGTAATACAGAACAAGCCCTATTGGTGTCACTCTAAAATTTCACTTATTCTCTAGCTCATCACGACTTTCTCATGACTATAACCAAGAAAGCATTTTATATTACGTAGGAGGCATATATGCCCAATAGTTTTTTTAGCTGTTTCATGGGAACACAGGCTTTCGATGGATGTCGAGTACAGCAATGTGTCGAAACTAATCACGCTTTCAAGATGGTGTACTAGCGATTAACCAGTACAATTATATCTATCATCGGCACTGAATAAGACTTTTTTACTTAACTGGTCATTGTTTATTGCCATGATTTCCGATGGTTGCATCCAATCTACTTTTCTTCACCAAGGCAATATTTTGATACCCTACACACCCTGTCGACTACCCAACACTATATCATACTGATAAGGAGGACGCATTTCTTTCTTCCACGCGATTCCATCATCGTGATCTTTAACGTGATACAGAACAAGCCCTATTGTTGTCACTCTAAAATTTCACTATTCTTCTAGCTCATCACACTATGTCATGACTAGAACCAAAAAAACATTTTTATTTTACTTAAGAGGCATATCAGCCCAATAGTTCCTAAGCTGTTTTATGGGAACACAGGCTTTTCG